>CM055439.1:10826233-11074962 GCA_029228465.1 Salix viminalis
TTGAATTGAAAATAAAATAAAATAAAAATATAACGAATAATTTTGATGTATTAATATTAAAAAAATAAAATAAATTTTTTTTAAAAATATATTGCATAATAATACTAAGCATATCATGATAGACAAGAATAATATGGCATTAATGTTTGTTTGAGAATGTGGTTGATGTTATTTTGAAAATAGTTTTTTTGTTTAGAAATGCATTAAAATGATATATTTTTTTAAATACTGGTGTAGAAGGATTTTTTTTAATAATAATAAAAATAATAATAATATTTTTACGCATTTCTAAGTTAAAGATATTTTTAAAAACAAGAGTCTAGCTACCGAAAAAAATGAGAATTTTAATGTAGAATAATTCAATTGAATTGTAGGTTATAAGATGAACCCATGTCCCTTCACGTTTTCAATGTCTAATAAAGACCTCCCAAGTCCCAACCGCTTTCGATAATTCAAAGTCTTTTTAATAGTGTATTCTACAAGTATTTTAAAAATATTTATTAATTAAAAATATTTTCTGTTTTATAAACCATGAGAATATCTAACAAGGAAGAAATAACCTAGAGTACAGGTCCTGGCAAAAGTCCCAGCTTATCGTAATTTCTCTTCTAATGTTATTTTATTCGACAGTAAATGACATTTTAAAATTAAATGATATATTAATTGAGATTAAGCTATTTATTTTAAATTAAAAATTCAACCTTCATGTGGACCAGAAATATTTAATTTTTTTAATAAAATTCTTTAAATAAAAGTCCTAAACTTTCAAATTGAAAAATATAAATAACTTTTCAAATAGATTTTTAATAATATTTGTTTATTCAATTTGACCCATTTAACGAAAGAATGAGGTCATGTTTCAACAAATGATTTATAAAAACGTATATAATATTACCTTCAAATTAATTTATAGTCCAATCTAGAACTGATAAGTGAACCTCCTATCGTAACACTGACTTAAGAAATATTTTTAATAAGAAATTTAGATAATATTATTAATATTAAAAAAACTACGGATTTGGCAGTAGTTTTACCTTTTAAATATTTATTATTTGAAAATATATTATTTTTTTTTATTTTTTTTAATGTTAACAATACGAAAACACTAAAATAATTAAATTAAATTAGAAAAATATTTTTTAAATATAAAAACAAACCTTTAAGAACTTGGCTAGTATATTTATTAATTTTTTCGTGCCGTGTCTCGTTTAATAACTTTACATGTAACTAGTCCAATACCAATGCGTGTGCACTGACCTCATCACGTCCATATTTGCCTTTTCATATCGGTGCGATAAGATAAGGAGGCACTGCTTTCTGAAATTCCACCTCCTTTCTTTTATTACTATAGACAGTCACTTCGAGACACAGTGAGCAATACAAGTAATACACCTTCCTCCTAGAAAAACGAGGACAGTACTGGCCATTGACGAATCCATGGCAACCTTGTTTCTCTACTTTCCTGTGTTTTTATCCTTGTATATCATCACAAGGCACTTCCTCGACAAGATTAAAAACTTACCCCCTGCTCCATTCCCTTCACTGCCGATCATTGGCCATCTCTACCTTCTCAAGAAGCCAATTTACAGGACACTGTCAAAAATCTCCAGTAAACATGGCCCCATAATCTTGCTCCAACTCGGATCTCGTCGACAGCTTGTTGTCTCATCCCCTTCAATAGCTGAAGAATGCTTCACGAAAAATGATGTCGTCTTTGCAAACCGCCCACGGTTGCTCGTAGCAAAACACCTTGCCTACAACAACACAAGTCTTGTTTGGGCTCCCTATGGCGACCACTGGCGAAACCTTAGGAAGATTGTCTCTATTGAAGTCTTGTCTGCATACCGCCTCCAAATGCTTTCTTCCATACGTCTGGAGGAGGTGAAGGCAATGATTTGCGGGCTCTTTCGTAAGCAGAACCAGCTTCTAGATATGAAGACAGTTTTCTTCGAACTGACACTGAACATAATGATGCAAATGATAGCTGGAAAGAGATATTACGGAGAGAATGTTTCTGATGCGGAAGAAGCAAAAAGGTTTCGCGGAATTCATGCTGAGTCCTTCTTGCTGGGTGGAAAAACCAATATTGGAGACTATATACCGTGGATTAAATCAAAAAAGATGGAGAAGAGATTGATAGAGTGCCATATAAAGAGGGATAGTTTCATGCAGTATTTGATAGAAGAGCAACGGGGAAAAATATTGGAGACTGATTGCTGTGTGGAAAAGAAAAAGAATCTGATTCAGGTTCTGCTGTCCCTGCAACAAAATGAACCCGAGTATTACACGGACGATATCATCAAAGGGCTTATCCTGGTAAGATCCTTAATCATGGTGTTTTTTTTACTGATTTTTATGATCAATGGATTTGTGATATCATTATGCAGCACTGTTCTTGTATGTTTAGATCATAATTCAGAATTGTCAAGTGCCCTTCATTATATTGTTATGTGAATCATTGAAGGAACATGTTTTGTCTTTCGATCTTGCGAGATGGACTAGTAACTTTAAAATGTTAAGATTGAGTAACCTTTTTAACATTGACATGTTAAGTGGATGAAATCTTAGCCGGACGAGTATGTTATCACCATTTGTATACAAATTTAATGGAAGTAAGTTAGTACGGGACGCCACTACTTTGCCGGGATGAAGGGACAGATTTTGTCTCTGGATATAACTTTTGTCAATAGAATGACAATGCACAACAGCAAACTTTATGTATAAGAGTCATATGTCATCTTTATTTTTTATATTTGTAGCAGGATATCTCCACTGATAGAAGTTGTTGCCGTGTCAAGTTACACTTCATCATCTACGGAATTACTGTATTTTGGTTTGGTGTGCAGGTGCTCTTATTGGCGGGAACAGACACTTCATCCACTACAATGGAGTGGGCGCTTTCACTTTTGCTGAACCATCCCGAAGTCCTCGAGAAGGCTCAGATAGAAATCGAAGAGCATGTTGGGCATGATCGTTTAATGGACGAAGCTGATCTTGCCCACCTTCCCTACCTCCGCAGCATCCTGAACGAAACGTTACGGATGCACCCGCCAGCTCCGATGCTAGTGCCTCATGAATCATCAGAAGAATGCCTGGTCGGAGGATTCCGCATTCCACGTGGCACAATGCTCTCTGTAAATATGTGGGCCATTCAAAATGACCCTAAACTCTGGCCCGACCCAAGAAAATTCAGACCTGAAAGGTTTGACAACCCAGAGGGGGCTAGAGACGGGTTTAAGTTGCTGCCTTTTGGGTATGGAAGGAGGAGCTGTCCTGGAGAAGGCTTGGCCCTGAAAGTGGTGGGATTGGCGTTGGGCTCGCTAATTCAGTGTTTCGAGTGGCAAATAGTTGGCGGAAAAATGGTGGATATGACTGAGGGGACCGGGTTCACCATTCCAAAGGCACAGCCATTGGAAGTTACATGTAGGCCACGCCCAAGCATGCTAAGGTATCTTTCTGAAATATGAACCCTATATTCTTCCATCACTCTTGATTGGAATCGTGAAGTGATTCTATCCATTGGTTATCCGCCCTGCATCACCCATGTTGGCGTGCTTGTTTTTATATTTGAGATTGTATTTAGGAGAGTTTGAATTGAAAATAAAATAAAAATATATCGATAATTTTTATATATTAATATTAAAAAATAAAATAAATTTTTTAAAAAATATATTGCATTATAATACTAAACATATCATGATGGACAACAATAAGACTCTACTAATGTCTATTTGAGAATATGGTTAAAGTTATTCTTAAAATAGTTTTTCATTAAAGATATTGTACAGCTTATCTCCATCTGCCCTAAAATTGTTACCCCAAACAAGATGCATGCTCCAATCCCCACCATCGATCTGATGTTCATTTCTTGTCTTTTAAGTTACTAGCCAGCCAAGCTTAGCGGCTGGAGTTGTCTTCCTCCTCCTCCATCTCACTTTATTGGTCATGGTTGCTTAATGAGATAGCAACCATCCAGAGGAAAATTTTCCAATTCCAAATAAGTCTTTACAAAGGATCTTTGTTATGCCGAGAATCCAAATTGCTTTGTTGTAATTCATAAGTTGTTTTTATTAATTAAGAACTCACCACCCGAAAATAAATTCCAATACATTGAGTCCCCTCTCCATGTCCTGTGATGATGGAGGACAACCTGCCCATATATACCATCACCACTTGCAAAAGCAGTAGATGAGCAAATTTATCCCAACACCACCACTCTCCATCAACCACCATGCTCACCGAAACCTCTTGGATGGAATGATTTATTAAGGGGCCAAGCCAATTTTTCATTCATAATCAAATAAACAATTTTTGAAAGAAAACAAATATTGAGGGATAAAATTAAAAAAATAAATTGATAAACAAGTTTTGAAAGAAAACAAATAACAACCGAAAGTATAGTCTCCAAGGGGCTTGACGTGGTGATAAAGGGCTTGAGAGCTGCGCAACAGGTCTTGTATTCGAGTCAGGACGTGCATCTCTTGTAAAAGTCTATGACAATCGATGTTTACTTACTCACCTGGCCCTATAAAATGCATTTTTCGGGGGTTGGGTTTTCTCGAATCCAAAAAAAAAATGAAAGAATAACTAATAAAACATGACATAAAACCAAACACAATCAAATGTTGATGGATTTAGTTGAGAAAAAATAAATTAAGAAAATGATTAGAAATAAAATAAATAACACTGAAAAGAATAGAGACCAAATTTGATTTATGAGAAAAACAAAGAAGGATGAAATTATAAAAAAATGAAATTAAAATCTATAAATTATTTAAAATAAAATAAATAGTAATGAAAGGAATATAGACCAAATAAAAAAACAAATTTCGTTTTATCTAACTTAACTATAACAAAGAAAAAACATAATGAAATGATAAAAAAAAAATTACCCATGTACACCGGTTGAAAGGAAAATTGAATTCAAGTATAATTTAATCATTTTTAATGTATTGTTAAAGAGAAAAGGTTAAAATAACCCACGTTTCAGTTTAATTTTTTTGCTTCAAATACTTAGTCATTTTACTGTGAAAAAACCATATTGCCCTAATGGAGAAGCCATTTTCTTTTATTGAGAATAACAATATAACAGTTTTAATAATTAAAAAAATGAAAAACCAAGCCCGATCATTGTTTCATGTTAGATTCTAACTCTTCCATCACTAAGAAAGAGTCCAACCTTAAAACATGTTTGGAAGAAGGACAATTTTTGCTCTGAAGTGTTTTAAAAAATATATATTTGCCTGAAAATAATATCAATTTAGTATTTTAAATCATTTTATATGATCATTTGTGAAAAGCAAATTTATTTTAATTAAAAAAACACTTTTAAAAATATATTTTATCGTAATACCAAAAATTCACTCGCCTATGGGTTTCATAATTAATTAACTCGATTCATCCAAACAATGTGGTTTTTTATGTTTAATTAAGTCCACATTTTTTTTGGTAAAGCAATAATTAAGTCCACATGAACATGGCGCATAAAATTACAGAAGAATTAGAGAGAGAGAGAGTTCGCTACCAACATATTTCTGATTCTTGAGGCCTAAAATTAAGAAGTAAAAAAAACTCGAAAGGCGTGTGGATTACCGTGGAAAATGCAATGAAATTGCTCGAGATAGCTGCGATATGTGATCATATATTTCCGAGCAGAGAAACTTCATGGAAGCTGCCGAGTCTTTAAAGGTAACAATGAACTAAAAATTATTTAATATATTTTTTATGTAAAAAAAATTTGTTTTTATTGTATTTTTTTATCAGTTATTTATTATTAATAAATGTCTATATTAATATTATATATATTAAAATAGAATTGACTTCTCTAAATAGTTTTTTTTTCATTGGAATGCAAATATAAAAAAATGTTATATTTATACTATTTAAATAAACCATATTATTAATTTAACTTCTTTAAATAGTTTTTTTTTCTTGGAGATGCTTTTTAAATCGGTCATTTAGTTCTCATTCTTGTTAATAGAATGTAGGCAGGGATTTATTTTGATTGTTTAATATATAGGTGTAAAATAATTTTCATAAAATAATAATAATATCTGTACAAATTTCTAAGTTAAAGATATTTTTAAAAACAAGAGTCTAGCTACTGAAAAAATGAGAATTTTAATGTAGAATCAATTAATTTGTAAGCTATAAGATTAACCCACGTCGCTTCCACGTTTTCAGTGTCTGATAAAGACCTCCCAACCGCTCTCGATAATTTAAGTCTTTTTTTATAGTGTATATGACAAGTATTTTAAAAATATTTATTAATTAAAAATATATAATAGTTTTTTTGGAATATATTTTCTGTTTTTAAAATCATTAAAATACCAAACAAGGAAGAAATAACCTATCGTTCAGGTCCTGGCAAAAGTCCCAGCTTATAGTAATTTCTCTTATAATGTTTTTTATTCGATAATAAATAATTTCAGTGCATGTGAGAACAAGAGAGAGGGCAGTAAGCGCGCACGGAGAGAAAAAGGCACTTTCCCAATAGAAAATAAACTGAAAGTAGCCAGCCAGCGTTGGATCGTGACTTTTCTTGTGTCGTCAGTTTGCTTCACAACCCTGGATTCCTCCAACTTAGTTCAGCTTTTGTGTCTTTTGTAATGTTGTGACTGGTTTGTAGACATGGGACAGTCAGACTTTGCATCCATGGAGCTTGAAATGTTTTTTTTTTGTAGGTTTAAAGTTATCCTATACTGGAAATGTTTAATTATCTATATATTCACCTTTTAATATCGGTGCGATTAGACAAGCAGGCACGCCTGTCTGAAATTCCACCTACTCCGTTTATTTTATTACTATGACTACTAGTAAGAAGAATTGGATATGTACATAGTCTCGATGCACAGCAAAATGTAACCACTACACCTTCCTCCTAAAAAAAAACAACGACAGTGGCCGTTGACAAATCCATGGCAACCTTGTTTCTCTACTTTCCTGTGTTTTTAGCCTTGTATATCATCACAAGGCACTTCCTCGACAAGATTAAAAACTTACCCCCTGCTCCATTCCCTTCACTGCCGATCATCGGCCATCTCTACCTTCTCAGGAATCCAATTTACAGGACGCTGCCGAAAATCTCCAGTACACATGGCCCCGTAATCTTGCTCCAACTCGGATCTCGTCGACTACTTGTTGTCTCATCCCCTTCAATAGCTGAAGAATGTTTTACCACAAATGACGTCGTCTTTGCAAACCGCCCACGGTTGCTCGTAGCGAAACACTTTGCCTACAACTACACAGCACTTTCTTGGGCACCTTATGGAGACCACTGGCGAAACCTTAGGAAGATCGTCTCTATTGAAGTCTTATCTGCATACCGCCTCCAAATGCTTTCTTCCATACGTCTGGAGGAGGTGAAGGCAATGATTTGCGGGCTCTTCCGTAAGCAGAACCAGATTGTCGATATGAAGACAGTTTTCTTCGAGCTGACACTGAACATCATGATGCGGATGATAGCTGGAAAGAGATATTATGGAGAGAATGTTTCTGATGCGGAAGAAGCAAAAAGGTTTCGCGGAATTCATGCTGAGACCTTCTTGCTGGGTGGAAAACCCATTATTGGAGACTATATACCGTGGATTAAATCAAAAAAGATGGAGAAGAGATTGATAGAGTGCCAAATAAAGAGGGATAGTTTCATGCAGTACTTGATAGAAGAGCAACGGAGAAAAATATTGGAGACTGATTGCTGTGTGGAAAAGAAAAAGAATCTGATTCAGGTTCTGCTGTCCCTGCAACAAAATGAACCCGAGTATTACACGGACGATATCATCAAAGGGCTTATCCTGGTAAGATCCTTAATCATGTTGTTTTTTTAACTGATTTTTTATGATCAATGGTTTGTGATATCAATATGCAGCACTGCTCTTTTATGTTTAGATCAGAATTCAGAATTGTCAAGTGCCCTTCATTATATTGTAATGTGAATCATTGAAGGGACATGTTTTGTCTTTCGATCTTGCGAAATGGACTAGTAACTTTAAAATGTTAAGATTGAGTAACCTTTTTAACATTGACATGTTAAGTGGATGAAATCTTACCGGACGAGTATGTTATCACCAGTTGTACACAAATTTAATGGAAGTAAGTTAGTACGGGACGCCACTACTTTCCGGGATGAGGGGACATATTTTTTCTCTGGATATAACTTTTGTCAATAAAATGACAATGCACAACAGCAAACTTTATGTATAAGAGTCACATGTCATCTTTATTTTTTATATTTGTAGCAGGATATCTCCACTGATAGAAGTTGTTGCCGTGTCAAGTTACACTTCATCATCTATGGAATTACCATAACTTGGTTTGGTGTGCAGGTGCTCTTATTGGCGGGAACAGACACTTCATCCACTACGATGGAGTGGGCGCTTTCACTTTTGCTGAACCATCCCGAAGTCCTCGAGAAGGCTCGGATAGAAATCGACGAGCATGTTGGGCATGATCGTTTAATGGACGAAGCTGATCTTGCCCACCTTCCCTACCTCCGCAGCATCCTCAACGAAACGTTACGGATGTACCCGCCAGCTCCGATGCTAGTGCCTCATGAATCATCAGAAGAATGCCTGGTCGGAGGATTTCGCATTCCACGTGGCACAATGCTCTCTGTAAATATGTGGGCCATTCAAAATGACCCTAAACTCTGGCCCGACCCAAGAAAATTCAGACCTGAAAGGTTTGACAACCCAGAGGGGGCTAGAGACGGGTTTAAGTTGCTGCCTTTTGGGTATGGAAGGAGGAGCTGTCCCGGAGAAGGCTTGGCCTTGAAAGTGGTGGGATTGGCGCTGGGCTCGCTAATTCAGTGTTTCGAGTGGCAAGTAGTTGGCGGAGAAAATGGTGGATATGACTGAGGGGACCGGGTTCACCATTCCAAAGGCACAGCCACTGGAAGTTACATGCAGGCCACGCCCAAGCATGCCAAGGCATCTTTCTGAAATATGAACCCTATATTCTTCCATCACTCTTGATTTACATCGTGATGTGATTCTATCCATTGGTTATCCGCCCTGCATCACCCATGTTGGCGTGCTTGTTTTTATATTTGAGATTGAATTTAGGAGCATTATTGGACTTGAAAAAAGTTAAAAAAAAATATATCTATCGGGGCACAAGATCAGGAAAAAAACCCCGGTGAATGATCACTTAAAACATAAGAACCCTATCTGTCGTGTTCTTACGTAGCCCATAGTTCGCCAGTGAAGTGGTTTTTCTACGACTACAACTTCTCTGACGATTTCATAACCGTTAAAGTTAAAGCAGATGCCGGTAATAATTTCCCTGTCGTTGCTACCCGCCATTTGACAAAATTATAGAACAAGTCACTGAGCTTCTGCCATGTCAGTCGAGAGCTTGAAATGGAAGCATATAGGTAGCACGTTTATCACGGCCAAATCTTCAAACTCTAAATGGAGGGTGCGCCAGGCCAGTGCTGTAGTGCAACACACAGGCGACGCTCGAGAACCCCAGCAGCAAGCTGCTGTGATGGGAACTCACCCTGGAAAAATTAATTTAATATCGTGTGGGCCGATGGCCCACGTATCAGATATTAAACTGATAAGAACAGATACTACACTTGATCTTAGCCAAAAGGCCGAGAAAGGTATGAGTTGGAATGAGCCCCTGGCCTTGATTTTGTATGGTTGCTTGTCTTGTATCTTTGTCTTTTCTCCCGATGTGGTACAACCAAAACCAGCGGTATTAAAGACATACGACCAACCCGCGACGAACACGAACGAGCTGGGGACAGACATATCTTTCCAATTCAAGGTGCTGCGTTTTGTCTTTATACATTTTAGTTTCACCTTGATAAGCGAATATTTTTAGGAAAAAAAATTTTTTTTTATCCCAAAACCACCACTGTCCATCTATCACCATGCTCACCGAAACCTCTTGGATGGAATGCTTTATTAAGGGGCCAAGCCCATCCACCCAATTTTCCATTCATAATCAAACCTCGCACCTTGGAATACCTGCGGCCAAATTTTGCAAATCTCCTTTCACAGATCCCTTCAATTTGCCGGACTTTGTCAGGCAAGTTTCATAATGAATGCTCTGTTCATATCTTGCATCCTTCTTAATGAGATGAGTTTGTGTCCCTCTCCTTCTTCCTAATACTAAAGTTATTATTTTTATTTATATTTAAACTAATACTCATTCTCTCTTTTATTTTGTTTATATAAATGAAAAATATTTTTTTGTTATTATATATATATATATATATATATATATATATATTTAATTTTTATGATTCGTCTATATTTTTTAATTTTTTGTATAGATGAAATTTATAAAAAAATATTTATTTTCAGATAATATTTTTAATATGTGCAGTGTTTGCCCTAAATCATGTAAGGCTTTATTTGAAAACAAAAATCCTTGAAAGGACTAAGTCTTATTTGTTTATAAAGTTAAAGGACCATGAAGGTCAATATAAGGATGGTTTGTAAATAAAAATACAGATTAAAACAAAATTTTAAAAAACTTGAGGGACCAAAACAAAATTTTTTGAATGTCTCCATTACATCAGTAAAAATCTTCCAATCGTGTGAAGAAATGTGAATTACTTTCTTTTCCATTACATCACCTATTTAGTTGAAAGAAACATCATGGTAGTTACTCTTAACCTTCTTCTTGCCCAATTAAATCAGGAATTAGAACAAGAGAGAATCACGTACGTTTGGTAATAAAAGAAAGAAATCTTTTTAAAAAAAATGCCACGTCAAGGGATTCCATTCATGTTACCTTCACCAGCCTCTTCTAGACTGGGCTAGCTCTAGAAGTATAAAAACCCTATTTATATAGTGACTACGTGGAATTTGTGAGCCCAATCTGTAATTTCGGTTTTGTTAAGCACTTTTCTCTTTGATTAATGAATCAGATCTGTTAGCTCAGGCCCAGTTTTCGTATATGCTTCCCTGCAAAGTGCACATAGACCTGAAAAGATAAGTTATAGGTCTAACTAGCGTTATACCCGCTGATGCGGCGGATTTTTTTTATCTATATAGAAAATTTATTGTTTTTATATGTATTGTATTTTATTATTTTAATATTTATTTAGTATAATTATAATTGATAAAATTTATGTAATCAAAATGGAAAGTGACGCGTATATTTTGTAATTGCAAATAACCTAAGTAAATCTGTATTTTTTTTTAGTTTAATTTTTTCCCCGACAATATTATATTTAAAATATTAAAAATGAAAATATTGTAAATTTGTTTTTAAGAAATAAACTTAAACAAAAGAGTACCAAATTTCAATATTAATTTTAAAATGATATTAATTTTTTTTATTCCAAAAATCCTAGGTCATGTTTTTTTTTCCCTATATATATATTCCTATGAGATAATATCCAATAAATATTAGAACATATAATTAATGAAAGACTAAAAATATCCTAGAAACTTTAACAAATTTTTTTAAAAAAAAATATCATTGTCATCACTGTCAAAACAATAAAAATTATTAGATTATATGGAGAAAAAAAAACATTAACAAAAGAGTAAGCAAGAAAAACAATTAAATTATTATTATTATTATTATTATTATTATTATTATTATTATTATCATTATAATTATTATTATTGTGTTAAGTAGAAAATTAAAATTCGAAGACAATTTTTTTTTATGTTATCCGATTTATTCATTATATGATTATAGTAAATGTATTTAAGAATACTGATATTAATATTTTTATTCAAAAAATCTTAGGTCATGTTTTTTTATCCCTATATATATTTGTATGAGATAATATCCAATAAATATTAGAACATATAATTAATGAAAGATTAAAAATATCCTAGAAACTTTAACAAAAGAGAAAAAAATAAATATCATTGCCATTACTATCAAAACAATAAAAATTATTAAATTATACGGAGAAAAAAAAAACATTAACAAAAGAGTAAGCAAGAAAAACAATTAAATTATTATTATTATTATTAGTACTACTACTACTACTACTACTACTACTATTATTATTATTGTGTTAAGTACAAAATTAAAATTTGAAGGCAATTTTTTTTTGTGTTATCCGATTTATTAATTATATGATTATATTAAATGTATTTAAGAACACTGATATTAATGTTTTTTTATTCAAAAAATCCTAGGTCATGTTTTCTTCTCCTTATATATATTCCCATGAGATAATATCCAATAAATATTAGGACATATAATTAATGAAAGACTAAGAATATCCTAGAAACTTTAACAAAAGAAAAAAAAATAAACATCATTGCCATTTCTGTCAAAACAATTAAAATTATAAAATTATACGGATATTATTATTATTATTATTATTATTATTATTATTATTATTATTGTGTTAAGTAATAAATTTGCATAGAAGGATAAAATTGAAAGAAATCAAACTTTGATACCCAAAATATTAAGGATTTATAATAAATTTGCATGGAAGGATGAAATTGAAATCAATGAAAATTTTGATACCAAACAAATTCCGAATTCCAGGCCAATCCACTCAATTAAAAAAGAATGAGGACCGAATTGGAACTCCAATATATAATCAATTTCAAGTGAGGGACGAAATTGAAAGAAATTAAAACCTATATAATAGCATTAAGGGCAATAATAACAAATAAAACCGTTCAGGGACTGAAATGAATTTTGACAAAAAAACAGCTTTAGTCGACGTCACTGGCGCATAGCAGAGAGAGAAAGTGGGGGGGGGGTGAAAATTTAAAGGACCATTGACACGTATCCGGACATCATCTTGACACACGCGCCGCCCCATGTGGAAGAGAACATGCCTGAAAACCATTCTAGATGCCGGTGGGGCATTTTTGGACGCCACATGACTTCGCATGCGCCGTCCGAAAAACGCGTGAGCGTTGGGACGGACGGCGCGTCACGCGATGCGCCAACAGTTTTCAGCGAAAATAAAATAAAAAATAAGCGAATTACCGTAATGCCCCTCACCTCCAGCCCTGGTTTTTGTCGTTTTTGGGGGGTGAAATCGTCGATGCACTGTTCAATCTATTATTAAAAAAAAATAAAAAACCGACGCCGGAAATGGACCAGTCTGGGACTGGTCAATGATCGATCCGACCCTCGAAAAAAGACAGCGTTTTTTTGTCTTTTTCGGGGGCTAATTTCTTGCATACACTGTTCATTAAACAAAAAAAAAGAGGATGTACACCCTCGAAGCAGCGGGCGAAATTGCAAATGAGCAGTGGGTATGGGTCTTGAGCTACAGGAATGAGCAGTGAACGGCGGATCCCTTTTAGGTTATTAGATAATAATGAGACGATTTAGTGCAGGTTTGAGAATGTGGTTGAAGTTAAAAATATATTAAAATAATAATTTTTTAATTTTTAAAAAAAAATATTTTTTGATATCGGTATATAAAAATGATCTAAAACATAAAAAAATAATTTAAAATAAAAAATTAAAATATTTTTTTTTCAAAAATAATTTTAAAATGCAGTGCCAACAAACCTTAAAATTCATCAATTCAAAGCTAGAAGTAGGGAGAGGAACTGGGTCTGTGATAGGATGGTGACCATGAAGTTTTAGAGCCACACTTGATTGGTGATTCGCGATATGGTGTGAGTTTTACTGAATTCTCTCTTGCATAAAAAAGGTTCATGTGATGGTGGACTTTTTGAAGAAGTAAAAAAGAAAAAAAATCACCTCAAATCTCGATCAACAAAATATTCAGGGATAAAATTTTAAAAAATGATAAACAAGTTTTAAAAGAAAACAAATAACAACTGAAAGAATAATTAACAAAACATGACATAAAAACCAAATGAAATCAAATGTTGATAGATTTAGTTGAGAAAAAAAAACAATTAAGAAAATGATTATAAATAAAATAAATAGCACTCGAAAGAATAGAGACCAAATTTGATTGATGAGAAAAACAAAGAAGGATGAAATTACAAAAAAAAAAATCCAAATTTATAATTATTTAAAATAAAATAAATAGTAATGAAAAGAATATAGACCAAATAAAAAAACAAAATGAATGGCTTCTTTAAGAATTTACAGTATCAAGCGTTAAAATCAAGAAGAACAGAGAAAGAAAATATCGCTGACGCTAAACTGGATATCCATTCACCACAAGCATCACAATGACAATTCAAACACAACCGCAAAAATTGGCATCTGGCCACTAAGCACGCCCACACGCGCCGCTTGTAAAATATTAATGTTGCCAAACGCCTCTACATGATAAGCATGTGTCAATTTAAAGTGATATTTTATATCTATAAAACTACTAAATTTCCTTTTATCTAACTTAATTATAACAAAGAAAAAACATCGTGAAAGGATAAAAAAAAGACTCGTGGACACCAGTTGAAAGGAAAATTGAATTCAAGGATAATTTAATCATGTTTAATACATTGTTAAAGAGAAAAGGTCAAAATAACCCATGTTTCAGTTTTTTCTTCTTCAAATAATTAGTCATTTTACTATGAAAAAAACATTTTACCCTAAAGGAGAGGCCATTTTCTTATGCTGAGAATAACAATATAATAATTTTAATAATTAAAAATATATTTTCAAATTTAAGTATTTTCAATCATTTTACATGATCACATGTGAAAAGCAAATTATATTTTAATATATTTTTAAACAAAAAAAACATTTAAAATATATTTTTATCGTAATACCATATATTCACTCGACATCGCTAGCACCTATGGGTTTCATAAATAATTAACCTGAATCATTCAAACAATTTGGTTTTTGAATATGTTTGGTTCAGTCCACATGAACATGGCGCATGAAATCACAGAAGAAATAGAGAGAAAGCGTTAGCTTCCAACAGAATTCTGGTTCTTAAAATCAAGAAGTCAAAAAAAATCGAAAGGCGTGTGAATTACCGTGGAAAATGCAATGAAATTGCTCGAGATAGCTGCGACTCGGCTAGATTTTAGAGTTGCTTGCGTTATGTGATCATATATTTGCAGTGCAGAGAAACTTCATGGAAGCTGCCGAGTCTTTAAAGAGAACAATGCATGGTACCCTCACCTTGACCACCATGTCGCTTTCGATGAGAATAACATGGACTTTCAAAGCCGAGACATCCTAAAATGCAGGAAGTTTATATTTTTTATTTGAGATGATGTTGGGGTATATTTTAAAAAATTATATTTGGTATGTAAAATACTAGATTGGTATTTTTAATAATAAATTAATAATTCAACTAAAAATATAAAAATTAATACTTGATTGATTACAATAATTCCATCATGAAATCCAATTAAATATAAAAAAACCATCTACAAAACCCCAGCAAGTTTACCCTCACTGGCAGTAACTTCGATTTGCCAAAAAAGGCAATGTCTAGTTTTCTATTCTTTCCCTTTCTGGTCACAGGGTTCCTTTCCCGTATTCCTACCAATTATTTAATTCTTACAATTGAATTCACGAGTCAGCAGTCTTCAAAGGATGGGCCTCTCGGTCTCCATCCTTATTCTTCAACGTTGTCTTAAAAGGCAAGTAAATAAATGATAAAGCTCGGCAACTCCATGTTAGCTCTTTCGATTGTGTTATTTGTCGATGGTGTTTTCTCGGTAACTTGTTAGCACCAATCCAACAAGGAAATGTGAGGTATTTCTTGACGAAAAATCAACGCGTAAATAACTTTATACATTTCTTGTAAAGAAAGATAAATAAATAAAGAAGTTCATTTCCCCCCTTACTCGGTCATCATCCAAGCCCTAGGTTATAAGGTTTTTTTTTAAAAAATTGTTTGTAAAGTTTGTGAATTATATCTTGAAGATAAAAGAATTCAAGGAATTTAAGATATGTTTGGAATTGTGTTGATAGGGTTAAGAAATTATGGGAAGAGGATAACAAAGAGATAGGATAATTGTTATCTATTTTTTTCTTTCCAGACCTTTTTATCTTTATCTATTTATTTATTTATTTATTTTTGTCTCGGAGCACTTATGGAATAATTTATCATGTCTATGCTTATTTTTCTCTTTTATGTTAAGAATTCATACTTCGATTTGTCAACACCTTAATCACTACTAAGGACTGTCTTTTATGCCCGTGGAATTTAGGGCTATCTTTTAATTTCTAAATTTGCATCGAACACGAATTGAATAGGAATCTTAAACTATTAATTAATATGTTTTATCACGTCAATATGTATGAATTAATTATTGGGTGGTATAGATCAGAGATGTGTTAAAGAGTGAAGTTAAACGCGTGTTGGAACAATGCTAAGCAATGGGATAAAATTATATATGATTTTTTTTTATTTGTTCATAAGATTTTTTTGGTAATGTAACGGAGGCTTTCACAGATTTTATTCTAGTTCTTATAGTTTTTTTATATAAATTATTTAGTCCCAGTTTAGAAACTTTTTAATCCTTGTAGTTTTATTAAAAAAAATACACAATAATCACATAATCATCATGATTTGCTTGTTAAGTTCATGAAATAATTATTTTTAAGGTATTAATTTTTAAGTAAAGTGATGCGATTTTAACATTCAAAAAATTAAGTCTTAAAACTTATAAATAATAATTTATATAAGTTTCTTAAAAATTTATGCTTTCAGACTAATGTATATATAAAATTTAAAGGCATATGTTTTTAGAGAAATATATCTAACTAATTAACTTGATAGTAGATGGCTGTATAATTGATTTTAAAATAAAAACATCTATTTTATATAATACCATACACCAAGATACTATATATATGTATGAAAATCAATTGAATTAGGTCCCGATGAGTGATGTTTTTCAATATTGAATTATATCCTATTAATCCATCGTCCCTTCCATTATTTTTTCAAAATATTAATTTGATATCGATCCCATATATTATAAAAGACATCAAAATCCCTCGTCTTTTCTATCTCTCTGGACTTCATGTAGAATATAAATATACAGAGAAATATCATCAAATATCTGGGTGTTGTGAGCTTGTGAAGTGTCGAGAAAACCTCCATTTTCTAACATAAAAAATATATATTGGAAACATAGTTATGAAGTTGATTTTTTTTAACCTTGTCTGGTTTTTAGTAGCATAAAATTGACTAAGGTCAAATTAAATAAATTTAAAAGTAAACGAAACAACTTCGTGATGACTAATATAATTATTCGAAATGATTCTAACGTAAGTTGTCTTCTGAAACCGTGTTTAACAATTCTAAGTTAAAAACCTTACGACATGGGTCCACCACGACCACAGCGATGGATCCCGAGGAAACGAAAAGTACGAGAAACAACCTTAAAAACAAAAAGAAAAAAATATAATGAGAGGACAAAAGAATTTGTTCCCCGATGGACACCCCCACAACAACAGGTGAAAATAAAAGGGCCAGCCTCCTCGGCTGATTAGCTCTCCTTTCCTTGCATGGATTCTTACCAAAAACGCATGCAAAATAGGCTCACGCCTGCAGTCTCACACTACATCTATAACTCTGCCAGTCAACACTATTTCTATTATATACAAACTCTATCAACACTGGCACAATCTCTCCATAATATCCTTCCTCTCCGAATTGAAACACCGATTTTCTCTCCTTTAACCCCCCCTCTAACCCCTTTATAATCCCAAAACCCATGATAATTTCTGTGTAACCCCGCAAGGCCATAACCCTCCTGCACCCCACCCTTCTCTCAAATTCTTTTTCTTGAAATATGGACCGTCACCAGCACCAACAGCGTCTCAGATTTCTTGCCGGAACGAGGCCTTTTTCCCCAAAGACCCCCAATTCCCTTTCGACGGATCAAAGCCGCGCGAGCCCCAAAATTTCTACACAGAACCTTATCTTTCTTGAATCTTTATTTTCCAGACTTGCTGTATCTCAAGATACCCAAGATTTGTACTCACGTTATAATAGCAATATCTCTAATGGGTCTGTTGTAAATTTGAACTCTTTTGATGGTTTCGCCCTTGGTGGCGTTGACCAGGCTGGTTTCTTCACAACGCAAAACAATGATATAGATACTTTTGGGGCCACGAGGGTTCAAGATTTTCTTCGCAATTCAATCTTAGCCGGGTCTTGTTCTGATTTGGGGACTGACAGTTCTGTTTATAGCGGCGCGTATCAAAATCCAAACTTCAACGACCGTAGAGGATTAGTGCAAAGAGAATCGAATTATAGGTCGATTAATGATGGTTTGGTGTATAAAAACAAGAATTCTTGGACCAGGAGACCTCTTGGGTTACAAGATTACTTGTCCTGGGAAGATTTGAGTGGTAAGGTGGTGGCATTGGCTAAGGACCCGTACGGATGCAAATTCTTGCAAAAACTCATTGAGAGTGCAACGAGAGAACAAATTGATGCGTTGTTTTACGAGGTCATAGGCTATGTGGGTGGGTTGGTAGTGGACCCGTTTGGGAATTATGTTGTACAAAAGCTTGTAGAGGTTCTTAGCGAGGAACAGAGGACTATGATTTTGCGAATGTTAACTCGTACTGATTTTCAACTTGTGAGGATATGTCTTAATGTGCATGGGTATGTACATAAATTTGGTTGTTATTTTACTCATTTCTATTTGTTTCCTTTTGCTTTATTAACTGTTGAATTGGTTTATTTTTTCTTCTGGCAACAGAACTCGGGCTGTACAGAAGTTGTTGTATTGTATCACAAACCCACAGCAAGTTTCTATTGTTGTATCAGCTCTCAGCCAAGGTGCTGTTTCATTGATTAAGGATTCAAATGGTCATCATGTGATCCAGCATTTTCTCAAGTATTTTTCCTCTGAGGACAATAAGGTGATCTTTCAATTCTTTGACCCCACTAAAAGCTAATTTTTCAATCAAGTTTGTTGTAATCCTGTGTTCTTTTCTGATGGAGTGTAATCTGTGCTCTCATTTCTAGTGACATGCTTATATTTGTATTGCTAGATGATTTGCTTCATCACTTCGCTTCAATATGGTGATTATTGTACTTGTTCTCACATTTTGTCTCTATCAAATGATTCAACTTTTTGTCTGTTAATTTTGACTTAATTGATACTTCGTGGGTGATAACCATATTCTAGTTTTGCCATCTACCTGAACATTCTTAGACGTACAATCATTACTGCAATGTTCTTGTTTCTGTATATGCATCTATGCTATCGCCTATAATCTGAATATTTAACAGTTTCTACTGGAATCTTTTATCTTTTAGGGGAGAGGAAAAGGGCTGCATTGTTTTCTCCGACTCTATAACTTAGTCACTTTTCTTGATGAAGAATAATTGGCAACTTCTCTGTTGGTTTTCGCCTTCCATGGCTTTGGCTTTTGTTGGGATCCCTCTAGATAAGTTTAGTATAAGTATATGCCATGCTTGAATTTGATTCAGCTGGCTGGGATCTATGATGGCTTTATGGCTTGTGTTCTGATTGTTTCTGATTTTTCTTACCCTTAATTTTTTTAATCTTCATCGTTGCATAAGGGTTTCAAATCAATTCAAGGAAGCCAACTTGTTGAATGTTGATGTAGATAGGGATTGCTCAATTAGCAAGTTCTCCTGATTTAGTTGTTTTGATATTCTCCCGTCTTTATTTTTTTTCTTATTTCATTCCTTGGAATATCGGACTCCAAACGTGTTATGAGCCCAATGCTTTGTTTTGGGTTTGAATCTTTGTGACTTTGCAAGGCTCCTCCTGACTACAAGCACTTATTTAGGATCAGTGTGAAACTTTTTTCTCTGCCGAACCATTGGTGCTCAGTTTGAGGGGAGAATGTAGCTGGAAACATTGCATCTCAATCACCTGAATTATAGGTGTAAAGCTTGCGAACTCCAATAAGCTTGCGAAAACTTTTAGTAATTTAAAGGCTGCAATAATGGAAATATCTCTTGATCTTGCCTAACCATTGCTTTATGTTTCTCTTTTCTTCGTTTCTTACATTCTATTCATTATTTTCCTCACTTGTTTCTGTCTACCTCTTTCTTTTACATGGCATTCTATCTCAATTAACTCGCATAATAAAGAGTTGCATATAATGTGAAATAGGAAGATATTGGCATTTCATCACCAAAAACTTCTTTGACAGATAAATCCTCTTTCCCGATGCACTTGTTATCTTTATTCAAGTTCGGATGTGATTTATTCTGCAATAAAAGTATTGCTTGAAACCGAATCATGTTCTGGCTTCATGAGTACCTGATGGTGGGTTATTTTTGCAGTATATTCTGAAACAGGTGGCAGAGAACTGCTTTGGGATTGCAACCAACAAGAGCGGATGCTGTGTGCTGCAGCGATGTGTTGAATATTCTGAGGGAGAAGCCAGAGATCGACTGTTGAATGAGATAATAGCAAATGCACTACTCCTGGCAGAAGATCATTATGGGTTTGTTATACTAAACCTCATCGACGCTTTACGCTTTTCTTCATACGCGCGTGTAGTATTAACTCGATACGGTTCTTCTAATTTTCCATGATTTTCTGCAGAAATTATGTAGTGCAACATATTCTGAAATTAAAGCTGCCGGAAATCACAGAAAAACTCCTAGCACAGTTTGAAGGGAGTTACATGGCTCTTTCGTGTAATAAGTATGGGAGTAATGTCGTGGAATGTTGCTTGTTAACAACGAGAAAGGAACAATCCACACAAATTATCATGGAGCTGCTGAGAAATCCACATTCTTCTATGCTCCTTGTGGATCCTTTTGGAAACTTTGTTATCCAGAAGGCACTGTCAGTGTCTCAGGTTAGATCATTTGCACTCCAATATATATATTTACCGTTTGTTAGCTAACTGTGATTACCAATATCAAACTGTTTCTATATGCCTCTCCTGTTCTTTGATTAAACTTCACAGTGCCACAGACATGATTTGCAATCTGGAACTCCCAATGTCTGGATACATGTTAATGAATTCTCGATATTAGAGGCGTATCTTTCCACTAGGAATTGAGTCCCTCGCATTTTTTTTATCAGAAATTGTGTACGGTTCTTTGTTTAGTGGGATGGACTACTGAACTTAAAATCGGTCTCTGCATATTGGGATGCTGAGAATTGCATTTCTTGAATTTCCACTTTCTCATGAACACTGCTAGTTAATAGGCAGGAATTCACCACAAGTGTGTTTGCCAGCACCACCTCCATGCATGGCTTGTATAGGTTTTATTATTTTCTTTTATCGTATCAAGTGTAGTTTAATCCCGGAGATGTTTTCCTCGACCAGGATTTTGATCATTTGCTGTCCTCTTCCCATTTTTTTTTGCAAGAGCAGGGACAGCTCCAAAAATATTTACTCGCTCTGATACAAAGGAACGCTCAAATGATGCGCAGCAATATCTACGGGCAAAAGGTACTGGTTTGGCTGAACAAGAACGCGAGGCTGCTACAACTGTAGGCATGTGTAAACCGAACCAAAATTTTTCCGACAGATCTGGGAATTGGGCATATTTTTTTTTTTTTTTTTTTAAGTTTCACCCCGTAATTACTGTGGTTTAGTTGTTCTCGTAACTGTCCTCGTACGCTTCATCATGGTGAATGGCTGTGCGAGAGTCTGTTGTTTGTTGTGTTGTTGTTTAGGTGTCACCTGTTCTCGGTTACGTGCTGTTGTAGCATTAAAACTAAGGGATTTGAGGTTGTGGTGACTCTGTAACCGAGTAGGAACTAGCTAGCTTGTTTCTCCGGCAGCAATCTCGAAGAAATTATAAGGTTAAACTGTAGCGCATTTAGTGTTTATTTTGCGCTGTATTCTAAAAATATTTTAAAAAAATGATTTTTTTTTTATTTTTTTATTTTTTATATATATTTTTAAATTATTTGATAAACTGATATTAAAAATAGTTTTTAAAAAATAAAAATATATATTTTTAATATATTTTTAATAAAAAACACTTTAAAAAATAATTTTAATCACGCTCTAAAACAGGTTTTTGATATGTCTTTTATTAAGAGTTTTTATGGTTGTAGTTGTAGATTCGGAATGAAAAGGCAAGTTCAGTAAAAATTATAAATTATAATATTTTTCATAAACTATGTTTTGTGTAAAAGAAAAGGTGATGTTATATATAAATTTATATATTGAATAATAACTTTTAAAATTATGGTTAGAATAAAACGTATTTTCAATCATAAATCACCAATCTTATTGATTTCAATAATTTTAAAAAAAAACTATGGTTTTTAAAAGAAATTATATTATAGAAAACATATGTGTATAAAACTGAGGAATTACTTAATATCATGATTTGTTTAAGACCGTAGTAACTTATAAGAAATAGATCATGAAATTTAATTTCAATAATTATGTTTTTTTATTGAATAATATAAATAAATAAAATGTGATTAAAAAAGATTAAGATTTAATATCAATATATTTTTTTTAACGACATTAATGAGAGCCAATTATCTCCTGCATATCATTGATATGATGGTAAATATGGCAAATCTCTTAAAAGATCTTGTATACACCAATAAATATAGAAAAATTATTACTTTAATATCAATAATTATCATATATATAGAGAGGCATGATGATTTATGATGTCCTTAATACTCATATTGTAAATGGTTATCTAGGATCGAACATAAAATCTTAGAATTTGACATTGTAGCCTTTTAGGGTTGTTATGTTTACTATGCCTATTTTTTAAACTTGGTTAATTACCAAGTCCAAGAATATAGGGTCTGATATATTCAACAAAATCATGTTTTCTTGGACTTTGCTAACTTTCAAATCCAAACTCTTTGGGCCTAGCAAGTTCACCGCACTCATTTTTTCTTGAACCTATCCCATGAGTTTGACTCGTTTCTTAGACTATATGTGACATATTCGTCAACCCCGTGTTTCCTTGGATTTATCATCTAAATTGGGCTTTTCTCTAAGATCATATGATCATTCTTTTGGGTGTTTCTAGATAAAAATAAATGGTCATTCATGTGGTTGAGTGTATAGGAGGATGGCTTCAGGGTTTTCAAGACTCGATAAATTTAAATTTATCATCATAAACAAACCAAAAATAAAATATAAAAAACTATGATGAATAGTTGATTATTTGATCAATATACGGTGTGGATTGATAATTGGTTTGTTACATTTCCATCAGATAAATCTATATAGAAATAAGAAAAATATAAACAATCAAATTTACTAAAAACATTATAAGCAATTGGTTCAAAAAACTTAATAAATAAAATTTAACACGGAGTAGCTAGACAAGACACATTTAATTCAATAGGTTTTAAAATCTTGTCAAGAGGAAATTGTAAGTTTATAAATTCAATTAATGTAATCAAATCTACCATCACTTAAATAACTTGATGAAATAAACAAGCTAGAATGGAAGCATAATTTGAACGTTGTTAAATACCACTCACACACTCACAAAGCATCATGAACCAGAGTTTTGCTGTTTTTCATTTTGAACTCTTAGCTTGTTTTTTTTCCCAATTGTGTCCTCTAGTTGCAAGATTAACACCCAATTGCATCAAATTTACTGTTTATGGACAAAATTAAAAGACTTGTGACCAACTTAAAAAAGACGCTGTGAGTGGATGTTTAGAGTTGTCATAGAAAACACATTTAACCCCCCTCCTTTTATTTATAAAATTAGACCCTTTGAGTCTGTTATGTTTTTCAAAATCTCATTTTGATACACGAATTCATTATTACTATTATTTTTATTTTCCTCATTTTCAATAAGAGAGAGATTGTTTTTCGAATTCAGCATGGAGAGAGAAAGTAATTGTTTTCTCATATTCTTGCCATCAAATTGGTTGACATTATTGTCCACGTGCTACATTTGATGAATATAGTGTTTATAAGTTTTTTCTATTAAAATTGTTTTAAAAAATTGGGAAAAAATACATTTGGCTTATATTTTTAGCCACCATGGTTGTGGATGGATTATTGGCAAATAAACATGTTGCCTGATTTATTTATTTTTAAATTATTCATCTCTTGAAAAATATAAGTCTCACACCCAGTTTTTTTTCAAGACCCAGGCATGCTGGGTTGTTGAGCTCGCACATCAGCACCTTTTTTTTTGCAACTCTTTTTAGACTTTGCTTAGGTGCGATATAAATTTATTAAAGAAATTATTAGACGTGATCGATAGCCTTTTGTTATATTTTTTTTTTAAAATTCAAATTAAATCATATTATAAAAAAATATTAATGCAATTATATACTTTTATTGACCTGCAATGAAGCACATGTGCAAAACTTACTCTAATCTAGATCCAGTCAAATTCACGAAAAAAAAGTTTTTTTTTTGAAAAATCATTGTTTTTCAAAAAAATAAAATAATCAATCAATAATTCAAATTATTTTTAGAATAGTGTGTACGGGGGTTTTAAATTGTTTTTTACAATTAAAAATATATAATAATATATTTTATTTTTAATTTTGACACTCAAACATTAAAATAAAAGAAAAACCTAAAATATCAATATATTATTTTTTCAAGTAAAAAAACAATTTAAAAAATAAGCATGTTAAACAATGAAAATAAACACATTTAGAGGTTATTTGAAAACATGGTTGAACCTGCATTTCCTTATAATTTTATTTATTTATTTAATGTTTTTTTTATAATTTTTAATATATATCTAAAAAATATTATTTTTAACATAATAATTATTATCATTATCACTGTTTAATGTCTTTTTGTTGAAATTATTTTTAAAAATAATTTTATTTAAAAATATATTAAAGTAATATTTTTTTTACATATCAGTACATGAAAATGATTTAAAAAATTTAAAAAATTAATTTAATATAAAAAAAAAAAATAAAAATAAAAAAGTTTCTAATTTTTTTAAAATAATTTTAAAAACGCGAGAAACATGTTCTTAATATTAAACCGGTCTGACATAACTTTCCATTTATTTGGCGAGAGAGGAGAGGACTAGGTAGTTGTGTATTGTATCTCCGCTCTCTCCCTCTTTCCCAACACCGTTGACCCTCATGGCTAACTCCTCCTCCTCCTCCTCCCTCATAATCTCGTATTGCCTAATTCTATTAAATCTCTACGCCATCGTTTCTTCAACTTCCGATTTCAACAATCGCCACCATCCCATGATACTTCCTCTCCACCTCTCAACTCCTAACCTCTCCGCTCACCGGATGCCCTTCGACGACCACTACAGCCGGCGCCATCTCCAGAATTCCGAGCTCCCTAGAGCCCGCATGCGCCTCTTCGACGATCTCCTTTCAAACGGGTATACGCACTGTATTTTCTTTTTCGCTTTGTTTCTTGTGTATTATTGTACAATTCAATTTCGTCATTGGTGATTTTTTTTTGCAGTTATTATACAACGCGGCTTTTTATTGGGACGCCTCCTCAGGAATTTGCTCTTATTGTGGATACAGGCAGTACTGTGACATATGTTCCGTGCTCTAGCTGTGAACAATGCGGCAAGCATCAGGTTTGGCTTTGTTTTCCTGCTCTTATAAGGTTCTGCTGTATCTACACCTCATCTTGTACTTGTTGATCGTATCTTTTGTTGGTGTACACTTCATCAGCTTACATGTTGATTAAACGATGCAATGTTTTTACTTTTTAAATGAAAGGATTTAAAAAAAAAATACTTAATTTGATTTGAAACGGGGGTTTGAATTTTTAAAACAAAATCGAGTATGGTGGTTTGAGAGCTGTTTTTTTTCTGGTTTTATATAGGACCCGAGGTTTCAACCGGAATTGTCTAGTACTTATCAGCCTGTAAAGTGCAACCCAAGTTGTAACTGTGATGATGAGGGAAAGCAGTGTACTTATGAGAGACGCTATGCAGAGATGAGCTCGAGCAGTGGTGTGATTGCTGAGGATGTTGTTTCATTTGGAAATGAAAGTGAACTTAAACCTCAACGTGCTGTTTTTGGCTGTGAAAATGTGGAAACTGGTGATCTTTACAGCCAACGTGCTGATGGGATAATGGGTTTGGGTCGTGGTAGGCTCAGTGTTGTTGATCAACTTGTTGACAAGGGTGTCATTGGTGATTCGTTTTCATTGTGTTATGGTGGGATGGACGTGGGTGGAGGTGCAATGGTACTTGGTGCGATTTCTCCTCCCCAAGACATGGTTTTTTCCCATTCCAACCCGTATCGCAGGTAGGATACTTTATCAACGTGGTGATCGTTGATTAATTTTCTTAGTATTCATCTTAGTACATCTCACACATTTACTGTAGTTTTTGGATGATGACAGTCCATATTACAATATTGAGCTGAAGGAACTACATGTAGCTGGGAAGCCATTGAAATTAAAACCAAAAGTCTTTGATGAAAAGCATGGCACAGTTTTGGACAGTGGAACTACATATGCTTACTTTCCAGAAGCAGCTTTTCATGCGTTAAAAGATGCTGTAAGATATCATGGCTCTAATTTCAATCTCTTCTACCATGGTTGATCTAAAAGTCGAGTTATGGCTCTGCTGTCACTATTTTACTGTTCTTTCTGCTTACCAACTTTATTATCGATTACAAATATCAATGTTACTGTTTATCATACCAAATGAAGTTTCACCTGAAAATTTATTGTGTTGTTCAGTTGAATTTTCAAAAAAAACCATTACATAAAGGTATTTTTAAGCCTAATCACATGAATAATTACTCGAATCATCACTCATCATTTTATGGGTATGCTCTTGGAATACCAATGTAGTTTCGCTTCAATGTGAACTCATGATTAAGGCTTTGCATTAAACAAGTAAGAACTTGTTATCTGATGTTGCTATCTCATGATCAGACATCAAAGCATCCATATTCTAAATTCTTACTGTAGGTTAGGTGGAATGTTCTTTTGAATGCTAGTGAGTTTATTTTATTTAAGTCCTTTTTAGTCAGGAGAAGGTTTACCTTGTTAACTAGATATGGAATCCATGTTTAATATTCTTCACACTTAGCTTTAGCTGTGTACTTATTTTGTTACTTCCTTGCAATTGCCAATTGATTTTATAGCAAATTCCATATATTAAGAATACAGAGGATAAGGTTAACAATTTTGATAATTCATATCAATTTCAAGAATTAATCTCCATGCAATAAGATTCGATTTTTGATGGAATTACTTGGTTCTATCTAGGTTAATTGCAGCTGATTGCATAAGTTGTCTGTTAAGTGCGAGCTTATGTTTGAGTTTGGCGCTTACTCTCAACTTCTTTCGGCTTTATTTTTGTACTATTTTCCCATAACCTCATTCATGTAGTTCTTATATCTTGTGCTTGATTGGGAAAAAACGTCTTGGTACTGTTTGGTATAAAGATTGGTTTCATTTTTTTTGTTCATTCAGCTATGGGAGAATATATTGTTGAGATGGACTGTTATATCAAGGTTAACTTTGTACGGAAATGCAGATTATGAAGGAAATCCATCATCTCAAGCAGATCCCAGGCCCTGATCCAAACTACCATGATATTTGCTTTTCTGGTGCTGGAAGGTGTTACCTATAATAAGAACACAATTTTGCTGTCTAGCATCATTTTCTTTATAACATGTCCTGGCAGTAAGATCTGTTAAGTTCTTATTTTATTCCTTGTTTGTTTCTTTTTTGTTGAATTGTGATTTAGGGAGGTCTCTCAACTATCAAAAGTTTTTCCAGAAGTCAATATGGTGTTTGGCAATGGTCAAAAGTTGTCACTGTCTCCAGAGAATTATCTCTTCCGGGTAATTTTGGCTTTTGTTATTCTTCTTAAATTTCTTCTTGAGAACAAATAAGCTTGGGATTCTAGCATTATTACTTCAGTATGGTTCAGGACGTCTCCTGTTTCTTTATTGTTTTCCTGCATCACCTGCTCTATCGTGGTTTCAATTTATTTCTTTTATTTACACAGCAATATATTTCTTGTCCCTCCCTCCCTCCCTCCCTCCCTCTCCTCTCATTTTTTTCTCTCCTTCCCTTTCTCATGGCATGGGTTACAGCACACAAAGGTCAGCGGTGCATATTGCCTGGGTATTTTCCCGAATGTAAATGACCCGACTACTCTTTTAGGAGGTATAATACATCTTCTACCATGCATGTCTCTGAAATTGACAGTTGTTAGAGTTGAATTGAATAATTGATGATATATAATATGCAGATACACTTGATTGATCTCTTACCTTTTATCATGTTGCAGGAATTGTTGTCCGTAACACACTAGTGACTTACGATCGAGAGAATGATAAAATTGGCTTCTGGAAAACTAACTGTTCTGAACTATGGAAGAGGTTGCAAGTTCCTGATGTACCTGCTCCAGCACCTGTACTTTCCCCTAGCAGTAATGAAAGTCAAGAAATGGCCCCCGCGCAAGCTCCAAGCATAATGCCGCTTTTCCAACCAGGTACTTTCATTTAATCATTTACATGGCCTCATGCCAAGAATGCATCATAAAATAGGAGTGCAAAAATGATTTGCATTTTTGATGATTTTCTATGGTTTGCAAACTTAGCTTCTAAAGAGCTTTGCGTGTAGGCTGTTTATTCATGACAATGTTGTGATTTTTTTCATTCACGGTTTGGGTTTTATAGAATACTTCTTGAGTGCTTGATTTGATGGTTCATAAATTGGTTTGCTTTTGCAAGCTTTGGAAATTGATGAGAATAAATAGGAACAACTGGGTTCTTGACAACTAAATTTTGTGGGGGTGCTTAAGCTGAACAATGATGGTGGGATGGGATTTGGGTTTATTTTTATATGCTAATGAATTGAACAAAAATGAGAACTGGGATAGGGTTTTTAAGTAGAAGAATCTAAAAAATACTGAAGGGCCTTTTAAAAACAATTTAATTGGGATGGAATGTACAAGTATAATGGTGTAGCTTCAAAAGTGTCTTATGTGAGTAGCTTAGTGATTTTGCATCAGTAGTTGGCGGTGGCATGCACATGTGGAAAATTGGGGTTTATTTAGTGCTGGATGTCCTTTGCATTTTTTCTAACATCAATTTATAAGTTAATTATATAAAATTATTTCAATTTTTTTTGGCATATCTTATATATTTTTTATTTATTTATAATTTATGCTTATCACAGTCATAAACAATCGTACATGTGGCACGATCAATACCATTCATTTGAACCAACTAACATTGTTAATCAACCATGAAATCTCTCCAATGATGTTGCGTTGTTTGTAACATTCTTTTGATGCATGTTTATACCATGAAATCTCTCCAATGATGTTGCGTTGATTGTAACATTCTTTTGATGCATGTTTGTACGATGAATATCTCCAATGATGTTTGTGTTGTTCCATGTGATATTTAGGTGACATCCGGATTGGAATTATAACATTTGATATGTCGATTAGTGTCAACAACTCAAACATAAACCCCAACTTCACAGAAGTGGCAGAGTTCATTGCCCAGGAGTTGGAAGTTGATAATTTACAGGTATAATTGAGTTACTTTGGCCTGACATGGCTTTCTCTAAACCTTGGTGCAGAGCAACAGGTTTTGAACCTTATGAGTTGGGATTATAGCTCATGAATTGTTACCATTCAAATTAATCTAACATAGCGATCAACATAGTTAATAACATTTTGGTGTATTCAATTTGTTTACATGCAACAATATCTCAAATATTGCTCAACAGTAGCTGAATGAGATTAAGCATAAATTTAATCTAATACCCGTAAAATTGCTTTATTTTCAGGTTCACATGTTGAATTTCACGTTGAAAGGAAATACTTATCTTGTTAAATGGGCTATCCTTCCTGCTGAATCTGCTGATTACATATCCAATACCACAGCAAGGGTAATCATACCATTCTTCTCTTTTAGTTGTTGCATATGCAACAGGCTACCTTTTCACTTACTAACTGAAGTATCACAAACTACTTCTTACTTCTGTGTGCAGAAAATAATTCTTCAATTAAGTGAGCATCGATTACACTTTCCTGAGAGATTTGGAAGCTATGAGTTGGTTGAATGGAAGATTGAGCCTCAAAAGGACAGGTTTGTGTGTTCTTCCGCTCTCTGAACTCCATTGCCAAACTTGATATTTGCTTCCGATTTCACTTGAGTGTGTTTGTTTGGCTTTGGCATTGTGTTTGTCCTTGCTTTGTTTTTAGCTGTTATACTAGGATACCTGCCTTCTTCTGGCCTTCTTCCAAACTGTGACGCATTTTTTTGCTTTCACATTTTATTCTTTCGGCATGTTGTAGGACATGGTGGCAGCAACATTTTGTGGCCGTGACTGTTGGAGTTGTTGTTACCCTGGTCGTTAGTTTATTAAGCATTGGCCTATGGTTGGCCTGGAGACATCACAAAGCGCTTGGAACGTATGAGCCTGTCGGTGCCGTTGTTCCCGAGCAAGAACTTCAGCCTTTGTGATCACAGGTTTTTGTGACTGCACGAGGATGATGATGATAAACATCTTCAACACTAATCACAGCGGTGACAAAATATGCGGTAATGAAATTTGATTCCCCTTTCTTGCTGTACAATGAATAGAATTGAAAGGGGAAATATATAGAAGAGTAATCAGAAGCATTTTTCCCCCGGTTTTTTAAGAGAGACTGGACTCTTATTGTTTAGAATGTCATGCTTATACTTTCATAGGTACACAACGGGGGTAATTGATGTGACATTGACTCGATAAAGATAAAAGGCAAAATGTAGTTCTGTTTTTCCTTTTTAGGTATCAATGCTTTACTTCTGGGCTCTTGCCCTTGTCTCGTCGGTTCTGGTGCAACCCCCCCTCCCCTAAAAAAGTAAAATAATAAATAAAATCACTAGGCATTAACTCAAATAACTGGAGACTGGGCCGAGAAAGACTCCTTGTTAAGGTCACCTGGTAAATCTAGAGTGATTTTTTTTATTAAAATTTATTTTTTATTGTTGGTCTAATCAGGTACTAAAAATCTATTTGGGTTTAATATGATTAATATTTGATTCGGTTTAATTAATCGGACTTCAATTGTGTTGGACTTTGAGTTGGGTTTAACGGCCAGACACAAAAGCGCCAGCCCAGACCTAAACAGAAACTGAGAATTCAACCTCGCCCGCCCTATGGGAATAATGCGGTGGAGCAGCAACCTTATTTTAATAATATCGCGGCCTGCCGAAAGCTGCTTTTGGCACGGAGCAGCAGCCAAGCAACCTGATGCTGGGCCCAGTCTTCATGTTTTCATCCTTCGTGAAGCTTTCGAGTTTTCTTTTTTCTTTTTTCTTTTTTTAACAGTAGTGAAATTACGTTAATCATTAAACACCATTAAAGAGTCGCCAGTATAATATAAAAGCCTAATACAGTAAATTACGCATAAAGAAATGATAAAATTCCTGAAAATATTGCATCTAAAAGAGAAATAGCCAAGGGTATCCATTAAATATTATCCGGGTCTACTGAACTTTATTTACTATTAATTTGTGTTCAAAAATAAAATTAAATGAGTCATAAAATATTTCGTTTTTCGTTCAATGAGTCATTAAATATAACAAAGGATAAGGCAGTCCACATATTATATTTGGTTTGGCAAAGATTAGGATCTAGATTTGTTTCTGTTTTTTTTTAGGACAGATAGAAAATTAGAAATATTCTCTTGCTTTTCAGGACAGGCGAGTGGGCCTTCGGTTCTCTGAAGCGAATAGTCTCTCAGACCACGTGGCATAAATCAGGTGGCTATCGTAAAGAAACGGCGACATCTCGAGCCCAAAGTGTGCTACACCGTACACTTCACATTATTATGCCGCGTAAAAAGTTTTGTCAGCCTTGAGTTCTTGAAAAGTTTTGATCCATACATTGAGCACCTGGGTTACGGGTCAGGATCGACAAAGGTTGACTCAACACTGGGTTACGGGTCAGGAAAATTGATAAAGGTTGACTCAATTTCTTTTAAATAAAATTAAATGCTATTGTTTTGAAGGAAAAAAAAGAGGTTCTAGCTTAAAAAAAAATCGAATTGATTAATACTAGGATCTTAATCAAGTCAAGTCAATGGATTTTATTTTCTATTTTTTCTTCGATTTAAATTGACAACGCAATCACGTCCCTTCATTCTTGTGAGAGCAGTGCATTATTTTTTTAGAATACTGGAATTTGATATATCAGAAAGAAAGAAAAGAAATGCAATTTGTTTGATTAATAAGATGAAAACAAAACTCAATTTAATCTCTTCCTTTCAGATGCTCGTATCTTAGTTAATTTTTTTTCCAACCTGACCTAGAAAATTAACTGAAATCATGTTTTAAATAAAGATTTTAAAAAAAATTATATTATTCGAGTTTAATTAGGTGCCGAGTCGTCAATTCATAAGGGTGGTTTGTAATTATTTCTTTGAAAGTATGGTTTATGTTATTTTTAAAAAATAATATTTGCTTTAGAAATATATTAAAATAATAATTTTTTAGTTTTTAAAAATAATTGTTGATATGAAAAAGATAAAAAAAATTAAAAAAAATTAAAATTAAAATATTTTTTATTTTTATTTTTATTTTAAAAATATTTTTAAAACGCAATATAGTACTAAATTTAGCCTAGTTTAGCCTTGTTCAAGCTCCGAGTCACCAAATTGACTATTCAAGCGGTTTAATAACCATATTTTTTAGAATCAGAACCAAAAAGATGGACTGGTCTTACGTACATTCACTATCAGATCAGGAGAAGGATCGCAGACAAGCATTGTTCGGAAGAAAAGGGAACCCGCTGGCGAGTTTTATAAATATAGTTCATTATTATCAATATCACTGCTAATTTAACCGGAACGGTATACAAGATTGGAGTATTCCGGTGTGGCAATTACCGGAATAGACACAGACCATCCACATTATTTTCCCAGCTGATTAACATTTTAGCTAGATATATATGACCTAATTACCAGTAGCCTTACGACCCAACTCAGCATGCAGAAACACATCTGAGTCACGGACTCGGCATGATCATCATATACTAAGTTCAAGGGCACTTGGGTTTGCCCTTGGAGTTCTTCATGTCCCTGTAGCAAGGGCACTCGTGCTTGTTCCCGTAAGTCCCAGACGGCACGCACTTGCACTTCTCGCAGCAAATCCCACAGTACTTTAGGCACCGGTCTTTGATTCCTGCTTTGGAGCACCTCGCCTCGCACTTTGAGCCACAGAATCCTATTTTGTAAAGCCATAAGTTAATTAACAGTTAGTTTTACTAAATATGTATTAATTAGAGACAAAACAAGGATGCAAGAACACGGATCCGACTTAAAATATTTATACCCGAGGAAGCCATTGTGACCTCGAACAAGGAGGAGCTGAAAACAAGGCACGCAAGAAAAATAGCTGCAAAAACCGGCTTCATTTTTCCGTGGGAGGAGTTGATATGAAAGAGATCGGGTATAATATAGGGTATTTATAGGGGCCAATTTAAGGGTAGGTGAGAGGTCAGGAAAGTGCTTGATTCTATATAATTTATTTATTTATTTATTTTAAAAAAAAAGAGTTATGACAGACTGTCATGGGGTTTTGGTGTAGGAATCATCCTGGGTGGATTTATGCTTTCCAGTATCTTTAAAGTAACGTCGGGCATATCACCGTGATGATCGATCTCATTACATGCAGCAGAGAATGTGAAGGGTTCTTCCAGAAACTGCTTTGCTTACGTGGCAACCATCCATTTCTGTTTCTTTCTTGCTGACTACTGCACTCCATCGGGCTAGCTTATCTGGTGCAAAGATATTATGTGTAGCCTGTGTTGAGTGGTTGTCATTGAAGTTTGATCCGAGGAAAAAAAAAGGGTGCAATTTGTTTTATTGTTTTGAATTTGTTTTATTGTTTTGAAAAATATAATTAGTGTTTTTTTAATGATTTTGTATATATAAAAATTATATTAATATATTTTTAAATAAAAAAGTATCCATGCTATCGTAATATCAAAGATACATTAACTTGTCGAGTTGACATAGATTTTTTAAAGGTTAACTTGATCAATTTATTAAAATAAAATTGTTGTTGATCTAGTTAAATTTTATTCAATTTCAGCGAGTCATTAATCAACCAAGTTTTAATAAATCAATATTTTGTATTTAAATTAAAATTAAACACGAGTGTGGTCTTAAGTTTCAAGCCACAAGTTTTTAAAATCATTTTATACATCAAATCATACTAAATATTTTATTGGGTTGCATTACATTAGATTTCACCAGATAATAGTTGTCACGTGAAGCTTTCACTTTATATGCTACTGATTGTTGTATAAAAAAGAAAACAGATAAAAAAAAAGTTGGCTCTAAGATGCGAAAACATTGTCTTTGAATGTGTTTAATTATCCCATATAGAGACAACATTTTTAGGATATAACAAAATTATCTAAACAGTTGGAAAAAAATATGTTTGTCTTTTTATATATATGTTATTTTTTATGTAGTAATAAGTTTATATAATTAAAGCAGTATGATGAAACATTATGATTATTAATAAAACTATATGATTATTCATACAATACTTATATTTTAATTAAACTGAATAATTGTTATTCAATTTGATCTCAACGGATATAAATATTAAAAAATAATTATGAAAATTAAAAAAAAATTAACTAAAAAAAATTAATCTCACCGTCATATTTAGTTCCAAATTCCAAGTGTTATCTTTTGATATTATAAATATTTACATAATAATATTAGGGAGCCCAATATACTATGAGAGCTATCCATGACTTTCATTTAATTAACTATACAACATAATCTAATATTTATAAACACATAGAAGGGAGTGCTTCTTTCTAATGTAGGATATACATTTTTATCTTCTTCATTCATTCACAAACCACACCAACAATCTTTAACTGGTTTGTAATGAATGTCTTCTCATTTCATAGAATTATGTTTGCAATAAGGTAGTTTGTTATTTATACCTTACATTAGTGCTAAACTCAAATCCTACTAAAGTTAATCATGAAAATTAAAAAAAAATAATCTCATTAACATATTTAGTTTCAAATGTCATCTAATTTGAATATATAAAAATTATGGCAACCAACTCCTTGATTTTATTTTATTTAACTATATTCATTTTGAAATAACCATTTTTTTTGTTGAAAATCTTGAGCCTGAAATTTCAAGCTATCATCGAGTAGATAATGATTAAATAAACATGATTTTAAGAGGATAAGTATAGGTGGATGGATCGAGGATCAATTCGAGACCTTTCCTGGCACTCCCGGTAGCTTTTAGGACAATCGAGAAGGTAGAAAAAAGAGGGAGGAGAGACCCCGATGATTTGCACAGATGTGATGCAACATTAAACAAGTATGGCCGGCTTGGTCCCTTCGATTTCTAGAGTATGACATGTGAATAGTACGTTGTAACAGGAAAGTTGTTTCCACCTCCTAATTTTTTGAGGTTTTTTTAGCACTGACATGTGAATTTCCCCTTGTTTTTGAACGATTCGAGACGAGCACATGGATTTGTTCTATGTATCTCCACTGTAACTCATTTGTCTTTTCCTCGCTGAGTTCCTCTGACTTTGTCCAGGCCTAGTGGCCATTTTATTTCTTTGATTTATTCAAAAACTGGTTATCTTGAATATTTTTTTTTATTTTTTTTTCGATAAAAAAATACCCAACTCAGTAAAATATTTTAGAAATAGCAATTATTTTTACAATATTGTTTAGTATATTCATCATCGTCATCTACATTTCTATCAAAATTACCACCACCTCCACCTCCACCTCCACCTCCATCATTTACCTTCACCCCGTCACCATTGCCACCATGAACACTATGATTACCACAGTACATCATCATTATTTTATTACCATGGCATTCTTTATTCTAATAAATATTTATACCCAGATTATATATACATAAAAATAATTTGTTGTGCTTATAATTGTTACGTATAAAGAGCATTTTGAGCGATCCTCCCTCACGGTGATGAAAGTAATATCATGTTTTTTCTACTTTTCTTGCTGGTTCAGATGGAGCTGGCAGGCAAGAATAACCAGCTTTGATTATTTCATCACTGTAGTATTTCCCTGTCACCACCAACGCCTACAGGTTATAGCAATAAGAGTGGAGTCACCAGACCCGGTTCGGAAAACTTAACCTGAAAAAGGGGGTTATTAGATTATTGGATAAATCTAAATCTACGACGTTTTGTTCTCCTTTGAAATGAAAATTTCTTGGCATTAACCAGCCTGATCATGAATTATTCGAGTGTGGCTTATATGAAGTTGTTAGACAGAATCAAGATTAATCACTGCAGATATGAATAACATAAGCCAACAGCAGCATCAAGCATTGGAAAAGAAAAGAAACCTGCTCTCACATTCCCAGGGGACGTGGTGTAATAGCAAAAATGCTTAGAGATCTGCATAACAAGTGTTGAGTTTGAATCAGAACGTACACTTCTTGTAAGAACTTGAGATCATAGTTGTCAAAATCATGATTTTGACACAACACAGAAGACACTTTTGAAACTCGATCGTAAGATTGAATCAGAACGTGTATTTATTGTAAAAACCTGAGACAGTTAAAGTTTTACTCGTTCACCACCTAGATCCGCAAAATATACTTTCCGAAAAAAAAGTCTCCTCAAATCCAAAAAAAAACTACTGTCACCAATCAAACAAACTCGGTAGCTAGCACACACCGAAGAGATTTTCACGTAATCTCACCAATCAGACAAATTGCAGCTGTAAAGCTGAAGGGGGCATGCTTGTGATTGTCATGCTCAAAGCTTCTTATCACTCCCCTGTGAAATGAATGACTCGCCATCATCAGAGGAAACTGTTTGTGAATTGTGACCCAATAATAGTTTTGTGTCCCGAGAAAGTTGAGGTGATGTGAATTGTGAAACGAAAAATAAAGTTCATCTTACATTTCATTTCATGATTTCTTGAGGAACAGGAAGGTTTTCACAGCATAAAATAATATCATTTCAAGATTTGTTGTCTTTTTGGAAGCTGATGATCATTTTGTTGCTGGCCTAACTGTCCCATGCCCGTTGGATTGTTGGAGACTCATCCAACGGGCATGGGACAGTTAATAGAGGTCCCGAAGCAAAGGCTGAATACTTTAAATAAAGCCCACAAATGATAATTAGCCCAGCCACTAAAACAAGATCCCGTTAATTTTGATGAACGAGGAGTTTACACCGTCCCGGTCAACCTTTCAGCTTGTAACGTTGATTAGGTTTTTCTATATTTTTAGTCTTTTGTGCTATGCGGGAGTCTGTTTTTTTAATATTATAAAAAAATATTAATTCGCTGTTAATAATTTTTATAATAAAGAAAAAAATAAATTATATAAGAATTAATTTAATATGACCCATTTAATTTTAATGATCCAAAAATAACTCGGATCATCGATAAGATTATAATTTGACTCATAATAAATAATTAATATGAGATTTTTTTTATGAATATGGAGATAAAAACATATTAAATCAATTCAAATCAACTTAAAATAATTTGTCAATCCACATATTAAGTCATGAGATTATAATAAACCTACAATAAATAAATAATAAAAATCAATTTCCAAGAAAAAACCCAACACTGAAGAATAAGATTGAAGAAAAAATAATTAAAAAAATATTTTTTTTACCCTGAGTTAACTTAGGTTAATTCATTAAATTCACAACCCAAATTATAAGACTGTGATAACTCAATAGAAGATAAATTATAAAAATTTATTTTTTCAATCAACTCAATATTGAAAGATAATTTTTTAAAAAAAAATGATTAAATTTTTTATAACACAACTCAAGAAAACTTTGATTAACCAACTAAATTTATGGCCATGAAATGCAAATAATCTCATAAAAATAAATTGAAACAAATCATGAAATTTAATTGTCAATCAAGAATAATTATTTTTAAAAATATATATATATATATATATGAAAAAAAAACTCAACCTAACTGAGTTTGAGTTTACTGATCAAACCAACAATATAGATCATGAAAATAGAATAACCTTACAAAAATAATTAATAATGATGAAATTCAATCTCCATTTTATCTAATATTAAATAATGTAAAATACAATTTTTTTTCTTTTAATTTTAAAATGATAATATTAAACATCAAACCGAGTTTCCATAATTTGGAACTTGTGCGGGAGCTTTAATACTATATTTTTTACCATCATTTTTGGGTCACCCTACTTTAACATGAAAAACAAAGCTTCGTGCCAAAAAAAAAGGTGGCGAATGAATACCTTTAGAAGAGCCGAAAGTTTAAGAAATATTATATAAAAACCACCCAACAACTTCTTAATTTTTTATTTGGCGTCGCAGCTCAAATCTAACTTTAGCTGCTTCAGCATTGTGGAGCCTTTCAAGCTGTTTTTTATGTATATAAAAAAATACATTGAGATTATAATTATTTTTATTTTTTCTCTTCTAATCTTGATACAATGATATTAATAATTAAAAAATAATTATTTTAATGTATTTTAACTAAATTATATTTTTTTTAAAAAAAAACACCTTCTACCACATTAACAATTACATACAATACTCATCCCTGGAACTAGAATTTCACCAATGAAATTTCATTACCGAAGCAAGAAAAGCATGACTCTGCCTGAACACAGTGAGCTCAAAGGGAAAGACGCCCACATGGACATGGGCCAGCCGAGAACCTCCTCGCTCGAGGAAGCTTTGCGTTTCCCGGTTCGAGAAGGAAAAAAAAAAAAAACAAGGCTTGCGAATAAAAAAATAATATATTGAAATGATAAAATAAAAATGAGAGGTGGAGTTTTTTTATAGCAGCGTATTTTACATGAGAAGCGAGAGAATGAGAATAAAAATGAACTCGCACACTAAAATGATTTATTTTATAAAATAAAAATATTATTTATTTATAGAGTTTATTTTTTTATTAGTTTTTGAATTGACATGTGAGTCAAGTTACAGCATATCAATAATCAGAGTCAAGGTTGTAGTATCCTAATGGTGATTTGTTTTTTCTTTTCGTGGTAACAGATGATGTGGGATTTGCTGGCTATGATTTTTATTTTTTTTCATAGAGTGTTGCCATTAATTTTGTCAATAGTCAATGTCTCTTAAATAATCTATCGCAATTAACAATCTATTTTTTAAAAGATAAGAGTACTTGATTCAAGATTAGTGGGACAAGGGACACGTGTTAGCTACCCATTGACTAGCAATAATAGATCAACGGACAGAGCTTGGTCAAATTAACGAAGCTATCTAAACGAGGTAAATTGAGGGATTGTATATACATACACAAAAATATTTATTAAATTATTCCTATTCGTTTGACACAAAAATATAATTAAAAAATAAAACTGTTTAATTTTTTAACATCAACACCTTGAAATCATCATAATACTCGAAAATCTTAAATTAATATTTTTTTCCGATCAGCTACTCAAATACAATTTCAACACAAGATTTATAAGCACTTCAAGTCTAACAGAAAAGAAGAGTTAGGTTGTACAAGTCTAAAGTTATGTAAAGTCAAGTTCTAATCCTCGTCTTTTTCAACCTTTTCCGCTGTGATGGCTTTAATTAATTATATTTTCTTTTCTTTTCTGCAATGAGTTTGCACAAGCAGGCATCGAGGGTGGTTCAGACAGTGAAGGGCTGGACCGGTGATCGAGGTATAGCAAGGAAATTTCTTGCATGCCCCACCATTCACCCACCTATGTGCGCTCCACGGTCCGAGCTGCTTCTATCACGTTCCATGCTGTCCTGACAGGTCAAATTAGTTTCTTCGTGATTTGAATCTGTATTTTAAAAATGTTTTAAATATTTAAATATATTTTTTTATTTTTAAATTATTTTTTTTGTGTATTTTTAAATCATTTTCATATAATGATATCAAATATAATTTTAAAAAATAAAAAAAAATATTATTTTAATATATTTTCTAAATAAAAAATATTTTTAAAAACAACATCAACTACATTCTTAAATAATCACAGTATCTGTTATGCTCATGGTTCTACTTTCATGATTCGAGTAAACCAGGACATTTTTACTTTATTTATTTGTAATGCTTTTTGAAAATATTTTTCAATTAAAAATACAGTTTTTTTATAAACTTAAATATTAGTGAATCAAAATGATTTTAAAAAATAACTTGATATTTTCTCGAGAAAGAAAATATTTATAGGAAAAGCAATAAACTAAAGTCATTATAGCAATCACCATAAGTTCAGAATATACGTGAATTGGATATTATTTCAGTGGTGTGCTGATAAGGGTAGCAAAAGAAAGGCCAGAGAAGAGAGAAAAGGAAAACATGAGCAGACAAAGGAAGAGAATAAAAATGAAAGGTGGAGAAAATAGATTGCTTGAGTTTGAAGAGTGAGGAAATGATTCGGCAGCCGCGTCTATCACTGTAAAGTGTAAGGAAAGGGGAAGCATGGCATTTATTTGTAGAGTGAGAAAAATGCAACCCGAGGGCCCCTCGACACCAATCATAAATGTGTTAAATTAAGATGTTCCAATAATCCACATTTATTAAATTAATTCAATGCCTCGATTTCAAACTTAATTAGGTTGAGTTCTATTTTGAATAAATTCGAGGTACCAGCCAGGGCTGATTGAAATTCAACCATGTCAACGTAAAATATATCTTTTAAAAAAAGAATACTCAGATGACGTGAAATAATTGTATATTGACCTGAAATTCCACGACACTTTTTTTTTAATATGGATATTTTAGGTCAATTACATGTACTTCAACTAATTTTAAATTTCATTGCACTGCTTTATACCAAAATATATATTAAGTATTAACATGCAATGAAATGATTTTCTCCTTTTTTATTGTAACAACAAACTCCATAATTTATTTTTATTTGCTTTCAATGGAGTTATTTCAGTCGTTAGTCATATTGACATGAGTTATTTTTTTTGTCTATTATTTAATTATTATTTTTTAAAAAAAATTATTTTTAAATACTGGATTGAGTGACAATCAAACTTTATAATATTTTTCAATCCACTTTCTATGGAGTTGTCTTGGTCTTTTAAGCCCGAATTTAGTGGATTAACTCGGGTCATTTCCTTTTTCTTTTTTTATTTGACCATTTTCAATTTAATCCCTTCAAAATCGAGCTAGTTTAGAATTGAGATTTATATATATATATATTATTTGTATTTTCATGAGGTTGCCATGATTTTATGATCAGGATTATGGTCCAAGCCAATTGACTCGTGTTTTTTATTTTTATTTTTATAATTGATTTTTTTTAATCTCACCCTTCAATGCTACGCTGATTGGGAATTAGGTTTCAAATTTTGTTACTCTTATGACCGCGTCATAGGCTTGACCGGTTGACCCAAGTGGTTTTTTTTGGTAAAAAAATAATTATTTAATATTGGATTGATTATGAATTAAGTTTCATAACTTCTTTTGGTTTGCTTTATATTGAGTTATCTCGATCTTATGACTTGTGTTTAGCATGTTAACCTAGGTTCATTCGACTATTTCTTAGTTGAATTTTGTTTTTAATTTTATAATCTAATATTGTATTGGTTGATAATTAATTTAATAATATTTTTTATTTGTTTTTTATAGGGTTATTAGGAGTCTCATAGTCTAAATAGTGGATTTAACAAATTAACCTAAGTTGATCCGAATCAATTTAATATATTATCGTTACACTATTTTTTTTAAGAAAATATTGTTATGATTTTTTTAACTGTGTTTTTATTGATTCAAATTATTTTTCAATATGTCAAGTCAACCAAACTGCATCTGGGTTAATCTCCTTACCATTTATTTATTTTACTTAAAAAATCATGCCAGTCATAACCAATTATTTTTTATATGTTCATTTTAACAGCGGTATAACGTCTGCAGTTATCCAGTAACAACTTTCTATGCAATGAATTACTCGAAGAACTGCTTGTCTTCTTGCATGCAACCTGTATTGCGTGGATCATGCATGATCCGGCCACATTAACCGAGACACTAAAGTATCGAATGGCACGATGGCAGAAGGGGGAAACTGTAGGATTTTGTTGTGAGAGAACACATTTAATTTAGATCTCGAGATGTCCTGTTATCCGTTGGAGCCTTACATCTGATCCGATACCCTTTGAACGTATCACCGATTTTGGATTCTTTTTGTTACGGTAGAGATATAATTTGATGCCCACCTAATGTGGCTAGGCAGCTAAACATAGCTCTCGACTAACCTAGCAAGATTCTGCCATTATAAAAATAAAAACGATAAGGTATGATTTCTTCTTGAAATATCTCCTTTCTTTGATATTCTTATGATTTTCTCTGGTGCGCTGAATACATCAGGGTGGAGCCCTGATTATTTGGATTATCTTATATAGTTTTTGTTGGATGAGAGTAAAATTCTTTTCTAGAAAATGTATTTTATAAATGTGTATAAACGAATAAAACTCTGATTGTTCTAGACTTTTATAAGAGATAAACATCTTAATTTGAACTTAAAATCTGTTATACATATTACAAATCATCTGCTATCAAGTCACGGTTTTCAGAGACGATTATCTCAAATACTTTTGAAAGGTATTATTGTTGGAAGGTATAGACATAATTTATACAGAATGACAAGTAAATTTACGTTAAAGATTAAAAAAAATATATTTGAAAGCAACACTTCTTATACATGTAAGTATTTTATTTAATCTAACTATTTAATGCCTATTTTTTATACATGTTATTGTAAGCCTGTGATCTCCAATTACTAGTTGCGATTATGGGCTCATCTTCTCAGCGACTTCATTGTTATGCTCAATTCATATATTTTAAATTAAATTAAACAATCGCAGCATTTTGAATAGAGAATCCGTTGGATAGAGAACTCAATTATCTAAGAAAAAAAAATCAATTGACATCATTGTGGTTGATTTCAGATCACACCATGTTCATTCAATAAGTGGAGCATTCTTTCAAGCAATCATGACAGGAAACATTTGATTTGTTACAATTAGATTTAAAAAAAAAAAGAAAAAAAAGGGAAGAACATTTGATTAGAAGGGCATTGACTAAAAGTGAAAAACGGACCAGTGGCATAATGTTGAAAAACTCTGGGAGTCGCATGAGCTGTCCCCTTGTTGATAATGTCCCTCGACTTTAGGGCAATTTAGAAGAGCAATTGTGAACCACTACGTATATCTATATCAGGCCTCCTTATCTCAAAATAAATAAAATAAATAAAAATAGAGGGAGAGCAAGTCCTTGTGACCGTGATTGGCGATTAGTGATCGAGCAACAGTGCTTGCAAAGATTCAAAAGGTGGCTAGTTTGGCAGTGTAGTATCTTCTATAGCTGGATATTTTAGATATAATTTATATTATTTTTTTTATATAAATTTTCAAATGAAAGGTATTTGAGTTTGAAAATTGTACATAAACTCATATTATTTTTATCAAATATAATAAGAGTTGTTAAATTTAACAAAATTCTTATATCATATAAAAAATATCTCGCCTGAAAAAACCGGGGATATTTATCTTTTTGTTCGAGACAAGGTCCATGCAGTGACTCATTTGCCAAAAAAAACAGCACAAGTTCTGGCTAAGAAAAACAAGGAAGTATGGCCATCGAGCCACTTTCCGTGCCCAAAACAGAGCAAAAAAAGAGTATAATTTAACCCATGGTGTCGTTTTTAAACAGCGTGTTCTCCTTGTATAGATTCTAATTAGTCCAGTCAATATTTTTTTGCCCATCGTTGCACACAATTTTCATTGAAAATTATTAGTTATATAAAAAATTATATTTCATTTTTTTCAGAGAAATATAAAAATCATTTATTAGAAATTATTCATGAATCCAATATCTGTAGGAAGAAAAAAAAAGAAACTCATTTTTTATAGACATATGTTTGGTTAAAAAACTTAGATGGATACATAAAATGAATTTATTTGGAAATAAATTTCGAGCAAATCTTTATACTTTCAAAACATAAAATATATAAAACATGCCTCTGTCTTCAGTATTTTTGTTCCGAGATAGTAGTAATCATTATTTTAAGCAATTGGTCTTTTTTTTCTTTCTAAAAAAATAAAAAAAATATCTATTTTGTTTGTATATAATCCTTTATAAAGAAATACTTTTCTCATTTTTCCATTTTCAGTTGAAGAGCGTAAAATATTGCATTAGTTAGTTCTTATCTTTCCTTTTCTTTTAGCATTTAAACCTTTTGAATTTAAAACTCTAAACGATATTTTAAAAATAAAATAAAAAATACTTTTTAAAAACTGAGAGATTAATTTAAAAACATCAGGATTAAAAAATTAATCAAGAAACAAAATCAAAGTGCTCTCCTACTGGCGTGCTTAACATGCTGATTACTAATTAATGATCACTAAACTCTCTAATTATTAAAAACAAATATTAAGCTCTACAACCCATGCCCATTAGCATTACTTTATCAATCCTTTGACCGTAACCTAACCACATTTGACCGTCACTAACGGCGATGAGAAAGTTTTCCATAAAAAAATCTTTTATTTTTCCGTCACGAGAAAAAGAATATTTTGTGTCCTTGTCGTTTTGTTTCATACCAATAATTCTAAATTAGTCCCCTTGTCAGCTTCCATATATTAGTAGATATTTTTTTATATAATAACTGATACACGATGATTTTTATTGCTGTTTGATTTGTGGTTGATATTGTTTTTGAAAATATATTTTGTTTAAAAATATATCAAAATAATATATTTTTTTATTTTTTTTATACTAATGCATGTAAATGATCTAAAAATACTATTTATTTTAATTTAAAGTAAAAAATAAAATAAAAATCTATTTTTTTTCAAAAGAATTTTTGAAACACAATACTAAATAGAGCCTTAAAATAAATATATTTTTAATTAATTATATTTTTATCTAGTATTATTATGTTTTCTAGTGTTTTTTATATAAATAAAAAAATTATTTGATATTAACAAGTTTTTCTCTCTAAATAAATGGTTATAATAGATTTAGGCAGATAAAGAATTAAAACTAAATATTTTAAAAGCTTTTTTATATAATTATAGTGTTAGTAGTTTTTGAATGTTTTGTTTTTTTTATCTACATTAGTAACTTTTAAAATGTTACTTGATTAAACTTTTTTAGTCAAATAACAGATTTGAGTCAACATCACCATTAATATTATTGACAATAAAATTGGTAATGGGCTCTCAATTTTCAAATCTCTCATCTAGTAATTACAATGATACTTAGCTCATATAAATTCTAGGCATCGCTTTTTTTTGTTCATAATTTATCATAAAAATATGAAATTGAACATAAAATAAAATAGTTTGAGTAGCAACAAATATAACGGAATTAATCCAACGTCGTCAACTCCTCTTCGTAGAAAGAAAAATAGAAGTACAGGGATTCGGATTTCAGTAAAAAAAAACACACAGACACGTACTGGCTTCTTTACAGTTTTATTGTCTCACGGCGAATGATTTAGCTCTATCAGTTTATCTTTACTGGTTTCTCTCTCACATCCACCACTCCCGTCTCCCGCTCTCTCTCTCTACTCGCTTTGCTTCTCTTTTTTTTTCTTCTTCTGTTAGCCCGGCTCTTACGACAGTGAAAAGACTGTGAAAATGGAGAGGAAGCAGGGGTTCTTTTCAGTGGTTAGAGGACTATCACCGGGGAGGTCACGAGCGAAGAGTCCAGCGAGGAGTGCATCACCAATGTCCAGTTTGTTACGGAGGAGAAAAGGACATGGACAGCACGTGGCAAAGCAAGAGCCCTTGATCATACCTAGATCAGGGAGCTTGAGGCCAGCGGAAGCTCTATCGCCGTTGAAAGAGGGACCGGATCAAGATGACGGTGGAGATTCAAGGATGGAAGGTAAGTGGGGTCATTGGATGAAAGGACAGCTTTCAAGAGGAGGACCGTCTTCAGTTGTGTCTTCCTCATCAAATGCTTGTGATAACACTAGTAAACGGTCCGATCTGAGGTTATTACTTGGTGTCTTGGGTGCCCCGCTTGCTCCGGTTCACGTTAGCACTGCTGAGCCTTTGCCTCACCTTAGTATAAAAGATACTCCCATTGTGAGTCGCTTCTCTCTCTCTCCCTGTTGCATTTTTTTTCTCAGCGTTAATCTTTATACCGAATTATCTTATTGCTTAAAATAACACAAAAGTTTTTTTTTTCTTTCTGGATTTCTGCTAAATAAATTGTTTTATTCATTTGGTTTCTAGCTAATTTACCTTATAGTAATGTGATAACTGCTTCAGTTGAGTAAAGTTTAGTTGCTGTGCTCTTATGCAAAAAGTTGATTCCTTGATGAAATGTTGAAATCAAAGTGGGTTTCTTTGTTTTCATTCCCTGCTTGTTTAGGATCAACAATTTTTTTAAAACGAAATGGGGATGTTTGTTGATAGAATCACTCGGAAGATTTCACGATACTCGAGCTGTAACTATCAATATTTACAGCACTGGAAAAAGATTTAAACAAGAATGAGAGATTCAACGCACTAAAAAGTGATGAGAATATCTCTCCTATTCTCTAATTTCTTTTTTCCTATATCAGTCCCTCTCTCTCCTGTGCTGCAAGTTTTAGTAGTTACTGCTTGAGCATCATAGAATTTCTCGAGACAATCACTCACACTTTGGTTTGTGATGTAAGATTCTATTCCTTGGGTTTGTGTATCTGGAAATATACGCAATATGGTATGATTACTCTTTAATACGTTGCTTGTGTATGTAGCTAAAACAAAGGGGGAAATGTGTTTGGAATTACCTTTTTTCTTCAAAAAAGAAAAAGAAAAAGAAGATGTTGTTGATTAGTTGACTCTTTGCTATTGCTAGATTGATCGATAATGCTTATACAACACTACACGGGGTATGCTCTTTTATTTTAATAATATACATGCTAAGGTGGTTTTATGTTGGTTATTGCAGGAAAGTTCATCTGCTCAGTACATATTACAGCAGTACACAGCAGCATCAGGAGGGCAGAGGCTTCAGAATTCCATTCACAATGCATATGCTATGGGGAAGGTGAGGATGATAGCTTCAGAATTTGAGACGGCTAACAAGGTCACTAGAAATAGGAATTCTTCCAAAGCTGCAGAGTCTGGCGGGTTTGTTTTGTGGCAAATGAATCCAGATATGTGGTATGTTGAGCTTGCGCTTGGTGGAAGCAAGGTTCATGCCGGCTGCAATGGGAAGCTCGTGTGGAGGCATACACCTTGGCTTGGTGCGCATGCTGCTAAAGGTCCTGTTAGACCCTTGCGCCGTGCACTTCAGGTGAGATACTTCTCATCTTTCCCTCATTTTATACCCAACAAACAGGCAGTTCTTTGATCCAATGATTATTTAAATGCTCATGTTCAATCCCAGGGCCTTGATCCAAGAACAACTGCAAGCATGTTTACTAATTCAAGATGCATCGGGGAGAAGAAGATCAATGGAGATGATTGCTTTATCCTCAAGATATGTGCAGATCCTGCAACTCTCAAGGCTAGGAGTGAAGGGCCAGCAGAGATCATAAGGCATGTTTTGTTTGGCTACTTCAGCCAGAAAACAGGACTCCTTGTTCATTTAGAAGACTCTCATTTGACCCGCATACAAAACAATGGAGGTGACGCTGTTTACTGGGAGACCACAATCAATTCTTTCCTTGATGATTACAAGCTAGTGGATGGTATTATGATTGCTCATTCCGGGCGTTCAGTAGTAACCCTTTTCCGGTTTGGAGATACTGCAATGAGCCACACTAGGACCCGAATGGAAGAAGCATGGGCAATTGAAGAAGTGGCGTTCAATGTCCCTGGCCTGTCCATGGACTGTTTTATTCCTCCTGCTGAATTAAGGTTTGCTTCTGTTAGTGAAACCTGTGAGCTTCCTCGCAGTCAGAGGGTAAAGCCTGCCGTGGCTGCTTCATCCCATCGTGCTAAAGTTGCTGCACTAGAGAGATCTCATGAAAGCGCTCCTAACAATATGATGTGGAAAACAGATGTTTAGAGGGAAGGGGCGGGAAAGGGCTTGTGGTATCTGATCAACACTGCTAGATTAGGCGTCTAGTTTTACTGTTACCAGCCAATTAGAAGGAGAATGGTAAAGGTAGGAACTTATTAGTGGTTTTGTGAAGTATTGGCATTGAATCAATGTCCCTTTGAATTTGTAAATAGAGCATAGTCATTTACATATTTTCTCGGGTTCTGGTTGAAAACGTATTCTCAATGAAGAATTCCACCATGGAACCAGAGCTTGTGTTTTATGGCGGGTGACAGAGCTAACAAAGGTTGGTATTCCGTTCACCCTCCTGGAATAGTGGATTTCTGAGGTTCCATTTCCCTTGTTTGGCTTCTCAAAAAGATCTCATCCATGAAGCCATTCAATTGTAAGTGCACCTTCTCAGTTTATGCTCGAGTTCTCTAAACGTTCTGTTGACTTGCGCTGTAGCAGAAATGCAAGCAACATATCAAATGTTGAGGCAGACCTAGTGTTGGGCTTCTGGAATATTTGATCTTGTCCATGGCCATGTCAATGCATACGCTGCAACAGTAGTTGATGTGCAACAGTTACTGGGACCAAACCAGAACTGGGAGCTCCAAAGCCCATTTGAGGTAGATAATTTCTGCATGGACTCCCCAGATTGGGCCTTGATGGCCCGTAGCCTTGATTTTGCTTCATGCCTCTTGGTAGTGCTGTCATCAATTCAATTTGGTGAGCAATCGATTTAGAACTTGGTTTCAGACTGGGTTTTATTTTTAAATTGGAATCTTTTCATATATATAAAAACAGTGTCGTTTTTATTTTAAGAAATTAGATTAATCCAATCGATCCAAAAATTGACGTGGCCAACTTGCAGTCTCAACAAGATCCGAGGGAGTCTTACAACTATATTTAAGGTTCTCCAGAAATAAACAACGAGATTCTTTTACACTATTTGTTTGTGGTACTGTTGATAAATGCGATATGGGAGAAGGAAGTACTTGGTGGTCAAGTTTACCTTCGAGGAAAAAGGGAGCTGTAATCATGTAAAACACAACCAGGTTACGCATTATAGACCTCGCTAGACATTAGGACACAGCCACTGACTGCGAGAGGGAACCTCGTTGTTTTGTTAGGGTTGTGAGATTGCCAGATAAAAGGCGAGATTTTTGTGGGGTTTTTTCTTTCTATTTTTGTGGATCATTTGTCAATATGCATAGTTTATCAAGATTTTTTTGTGGAGCCTCGTTTTTATCTCAGCTGAGTATGCTTTTATCAAACCCATAATGTAAAATAAGTTATTAAACCCGGCCCATACCATAACGGGCTTAGAGCCCACTCATGGGCAGTTCTGATATACTTTTTCAGCCACTTGTTTTCTGCAGGTATGCGGAATGGACAATATGCAGACAATAATGTTTATTTTGTTAAACCAGGAGAATAGAGTATCATGCACGCAGAGTACGATCAATCTCTTAAGTATTTCCAGCGATTTCCTCTCATAATATTCGAGCACGTGATGTGGGGTTAGTACCACTAGTCCTGTTAAAAATACGAGAAAAAAAATATAAAAAATAATCATAAATTACAAATATATTACAAATTAAAAAAATAGATAAAAAACGATTTCACTGCTGTTGTTTTGTATATTTATAGCTAATCTTATTATGATTCTTAGGGTTTTTTAAGAAAGAAATTTCAGTTATCAAATTATAATGTATCTAATTTTGGTCCATAGACAGTCCAACCACTCTATACATTCTTTTTTTTATATGACTTTTTTATCGCGGTTTTTGTAATTAAATGTGAATGAATTTTTTTTAAATTATTTCATTTAAAAATAAATTAAGATAATTTTCTATTTTTTTATTTATTTTAAAAAATATAAAAAAATGTGAAATTTTATTGCACTCTCAAGTCTCAACTAGGCAGCGAGGGTTAAGCTAGCCCTGCAATCACACCCATCAAACTCGGAAGTTACACGTGATGCCAGATTTGTGTTAGGTAGGCTAGCCCCTGCGTCCATCACTTAATGGGCCCAAAACTGGGCTCCTCCATTTGAAGTGGGGTCTGCCATGATTAAGCTAAATCCTGTGGTGTGGATTGATTTGTCTGTTTCCCGGCCCATAAAGGACAAATAAATGTTTGTTGCGAATTATGAACAACGGTTCTCCAATTCCATCTCTTGCAAAAGCCCATGTCCCCATATTTGTATCCTGTGATTATAAGAAGAAGAAAAATGATAACATTCAACAACTTTCGACTTGTCGTGTTGTTGTTAGGACAGACAGAATTTCTTTAGATTTTTATTTTTAATATAGTGCGTTAAAATTATAAAAAAAATATACTCTTTTATGCAAAAACTATTTTTAAAATTGAATTAAGAGACTGACAAATTGAAACGGTGGTGGGCAGTGGGCACTAGCAATCTGCTGTATAAAAAAGATAAATGAAATTACTAAATCATTAATTAATTATCATCACTAATAGATTAATTAATTAATTAATCTTCTTGTATTTTTAGAATATCATCACGAATTTGAATATCTGCCAGGCCTGAAAAAATCATTTTTAAACCATTCCATACCGTCGTCCACATCACCTATATAACAATCATCAAGAAGTGGCACCATAGAAACCTTACACAACAAACAAGTTTGCGAGACAGTGAAGATTGACTCTTGGTTAGAACTTAGAATCTTGTCTTGAAAATGAGCAGGTGGTGGGCAGGAGCTATCGGAGCTGCCGAGGTAATTCAAATCAAACCAACCCCATTCACAAATCTTCATCTCACTTTATTTGAATTTGATGATAATTATGTTTTAACTTAGCATTTCATCTGTTGGCAAATGTTTTGCAGAAGCAAGCTGAAAATGGACACTCGTCACAAGGACACCAGAGCGTGGCCTTAGTGGTAGGAGTAACTGGAATTGTTGGCAACAGTTTGGCTGAAATCCTTCCACTATCCGACACGCCTGGTGGTCCATGGAAAGTCTACGGGGTGGCCCGTCGTCCACGGCCCAAACTGGAACCTAGACCACCCAGTTGAATACATTCAATGTGACATCTCTAACATGGCAGACACTCTAGCAAAACTCTCCCAAGCTAACTGATGTTACTCACATTTTTTATGTCACATGGGCCCTCCGATTCACGGAGGCCGAGAACATCGAAGCTAATAACCTCATGTTCCGCAATGTCCTTCAGGCTGTTATCCCCAACGCCCCCAATCTCAAACATGTTTGCCTCCAATCTGGTCTTAAACACTATGTTGGTCCATTCGAGTTGGTAGGTAAGATCGAAACCACATGATACTCCTTACACAGAAGATCTGCCCAGATTAAACGCACCCAACTTTTACTACGAGTTAGAAGATATTTTAGCTGAGGAAGTGGCAACGAAAGAGGGAGTGACTTGGTCTGTGCACAGGCCGCATACAATTTTCGGGTTTTCTCCATATAGTTTGATGAACATGATGGGCACTCTCTCTGTTTACGCTGCTATATGTAAACATGAAGGGATGCCTTTACTATTCCCTGGGACTGAATCTGTTTGGAATGCTTATTCCATCGCCTCTGATGCAGATCTGATTGCTGAGCAGGAAATTTGGGCAGCTGTGGATCCTAACGCACAAAATGAAGCGTTTAACATCCACAATGGAGATGTTTTTAAGTGGAAGCATCTGTGGAAGGTTTTGGCTGAACAGTTTGGGATAAGAAAATATGGGTTGCCTGAGAGTGGGAAGACAGTGAGCTTGACGGAGTTGATGAAGGATAAAGGAGCGGTGTGGGACAAAATTGTGAAGGACAATCAGCTGTTGCCCAACAAGTTGGAGGAGGTAGGAGTGTGGTGGTTTGCAGATTTTGTGTTGGGTACAGAATCCATTATTTCGTGCATGAATAAGAGCAAGGAGCATGGGTTTCTAGGGTTTAGAAATTCCAAGAATTCCTTGATTTCGTGGGTGGATAAGTTGAAGGCTTACAAGATCGTGCCTTGAGTTTGGTACTGGATTTTGGTGTACTTGTCTTCCTGCTGCTGTCATGCTGTTTTAAGAAATAATTTGGAAGATGAACGGATTATCTTATTGTTGATGATTTCTATTTAAGCATATCTAGAATTCTGAAGAAAAATGTATTTGCTGGAGGTCTATTTCTCTGTTCTTGTTCTTGTTCTTGTCAGAATTTTATATGAAAAAAATTTGGACTGGACTGGAGTTAATATTAATTAACAACTTGCTTAGTTGCAACTCGTTTATTGTCTACTGCACAACACGAATCGAATTAGGAGAAAAAAATTGCACTAGAATTATTTAATATTTTTATTACATTTAGTCTAATATTTTATATTTTAAGTTTGAAATTAAACCTTATAAAACTTGGTTTAATTTAACCTAGTCCACGGTAGCTGGGTTTGCCCAAACTGGTTAGCCAAGAAAATCTAAAGACCTGTTAAATCAGATTAAAAAAAAATGGACACGGTCAAAAACTGGTTCTAATTCGATTAATTATACCAGTTTTGTATGTCATGGGTTACTGAGTGCATGCAACAAAAACCACTGAGTCATGAATGCACGAGTTGATGGTGTTATTGGTGCAGTCATCAAGGGACCAACATGATACCATTTTCGATAGGTGAGGGAGGGTGTATTTGTAGATTAGGAATTTTTTTATTTGCCTGTTTTTTGTATTATGAAAAGGGAGAAAATTGGTGCTTTTGCTGTGTTTACTTGCTTCAAATCCGTTCGAGTAGCCAGAGTGTCGTGCACAAACTGTGGGGAAATGAAAGTAAAAAAATATAAAACTCAAATTTCAATAAATTTAGTTTTGACAAATAAAATTAAAAAAATAACTTATAAAAAGACATAAAAACAAATGGAATCAGTAAGAATTAACTTGTAAAACTCATAACTTGAGTAATAAAATATATATAATTTTATAAAAATTAGATGGAAAAAGATCCTGAAGATTAATTCCTTAATTAATCTATTATTAAAAAAAACTTGAATCCATTAAATCCATGGTTTATAATTGATTATAGGTTTAGAATAATTTTCATACAAAAATATTTTTCTAAAAGAAATATATAAAGTAAATTTAATATTAAAGAATAAAATTAAAACTAAAAAATATAGATATGCATGTAGATTAAAAAAAAAGGAAAAGGAATATTGTTTTAGTGAATTGTATTATATGACGAGAGATACAGTAAAATGCTCTCTGTTTTTAAAATTTTAATAAGCTAAATGCAAATTACACATCAATCCTCTAAACTAATGTTAAATTTAATACAAATTAAAACTCGAATCACGTTTTTATCATAGCTTTTTTTCGGATAATCCCGAAAGGCAGGCTGCACTAGAAAACTCTATCTAGTTGTCACGTAGGTCATAGCTCGCGTCACACACTCTTGTTTTCACGCGAGAACCAATTTTAAAAGGGAGATTTCAGTTTAGCCAGCACATCTCCAGAAGAAGCAGCAAGGTAACATGAGCTGGTGGTGGTCCGGTGCTATTGGCGCTGCCAAGGTAAGAATGGAACAATCCTCTCCCCGAGCTATCATACATCCACGCCCATGTTAATAAATAAAACTAATTTGTTGTCTTTGATTCAATCCGCAGAAAAAACATGATGAAGATGAAGCACCACGAGGTTACCAAAGCGTGGCCCTGATTCTAGGAGTTACGGGGATTGTCGGCAACAGTTTGGCGGAGATTCTCCCTCTCTCCGACACGCCTGGTGGCCCATGGAAAGTCTACGGCGTGGCCAGACGTGCACGCCCCGATTGGAACGAGGATAATCCGGTGGAGTACATCCAGTGCGACATCTCCGATACTGCCGAAACCCAATCGAAGCTTTCTAAGCTGGCTGATGTGACCCACATCTTCTATGTTACCTGGGCCAGTAAACCCACGGAGGCGGAGAACTGCGAGATTAATGGTCTAATGTTCCGTAACGTCCTCCAGGCTGTTATACCAATCGCTCCCAATCTCTGCCATGTCTGCCTCCAAACAGGAGGTAAACACTACGTGGGTCCTTTTGAGCTTTATGGCCAGATCGAAGCTCACGATCCACCTTTCACGGAAGATCTGCCCAGATTAAATGGTCCCAACTTTTATTACACTTTAGAAGATGTTATGCTCGAGGAAGTGGCGAAGAAAGAAGGAGTGACTTGGTCCGTTCACCGGCCTGATGTTATCTTTGGGTTTTCGCCTTATAGCTTGATGAATTTGATTGTCACTATGTCTGTTTACGCTGCAATATGCAAGCACGAAGGAGCTCCCTTAATCTTTCGTGGATCAAAAGAGGCATGGAATTGCTACGTAATTGCTTCCGATGCAGATCTGATTGCAGAGCATGAAATTTGGGCGTGTGTGGATCCTAATGCACAAAATGAAGCTTTTAATATCCACAACGGAGATCTGTTCAAATGGAAGCATTTGTGGAAGATTTTAGCAGAAGAATTCGGGATCGAAGAACACGGATTTGAAGAGGGAGAGAGTAATATAACCTTCGCCGAAGCGATGAAAGACAAGGAACCAGTGTGGGAGGAGATTGTGAAGAAGAACCAGCTACTGCCAAACAAGCTGGAGCAAGTTGGTGGATGGTGGTTTGCAGATTTGATTTTCGGTGGTCCAGGCGTCGTCACGAATTTGAACAAGAGCAAGGAACACGGATTTCTGGGATTTCGAAATTCCAAGAAATCGTTTGTTTCGTGGCTAGACAAGATGAAAGCTTACAAGGTTGTGCCTTGATACGGGTGGTGTTATGTCTGTTTTTGAGGATGAACTTGGAGATCGGTCAAGGCTTTGTGTTCTGTATCAGGGTTCGTAATCACATTTGTCGGGCCTTGATTCAGAATTGATAAGAAAAAATAGGCAAGCTGTGTTAGATTATCGAGTCAACTCGCTTGTCATTGAATAAACATGTTTCAGTAATTTTATTACAATATCTTATCGATTGGATTATTAAAATTCAACCTGGTTAATTTTCTTACAAGTTTAAAGAGTTTGAGAATTGGGTTGGATCACGTTTTAGAGTCACGGATTTTTTTAGTCGGGTCGTCGGGTCGGATTGACAACCATGTTTGTCATAGAGTCAAATTGTATTTGGAGTGTTGTAGTAAAGTTATTATCAGCGAGCTAGAAATGTGTTGCCGTTACGGTAAAACTGTTATTTTATTATATTTTGTTATTGGGTGGAAAAAATGAGTTTTTGTTACTAAGATACTTTTGGTTTTTCTTTAGGTTCCATTGATTATTAAAAATTATTTAAAGGGATATTAGTTTTTTCATGGAAAATTATGTTTTATCCTCAAAATCAATAAAATCCAGGAGCTTCATTTTCAAACTAGTGAGGGGTATTTTAGTGATTTTCATATTAAAATTTTTTTATTTGACGCATGTTATGTTCTTTTTCTCTATATGTGACGCATGCCGTTTGATAATGAATGATTGATTGTGAGTATTTTTTTCAATATTTTCTCTCTCCTGCTAGAAAAAATAAATGATTTTTCTCTTTGTTTTGAGTATTTTAATTTTAGTTTTTATTTTTGTTTTTGTTTATTTCTATTATCTTTTATTAATCTAAACAAACAAATTCAATAAACAAGACAAGATAATTGTCTTATTTCACACAATTAAATATCTTGATTAAATATCTTTTAATTGATGTTAACAACTTTTTTGTCTCCATTATGTATATAAATGATTGTTGATTTATTTAATTGGATAATTAAATAAGCTCTTTCATTTTTTATGTAGAAAAACACATCAAGATAGTGTGGAATGACTTTCTGTTAATATTTTTTTCTTGATTATTTATATAAATGATTATCAATTTATTTACATATACCTTAACTAATTTTACAAACATTAAAATTAAAATATCCGTGCAAAGAAAATGCTTAGAGATGCTGCTCATTACCTTACAACTCAGCAACACGATGCAACTCGTCAATCTAAATCCAGGTTGCCCCACAAGTAACATCAAAGTTCCAAAAATCCCCAACGCAACGAAGACCGATCAACTCAAGCCATCGTGGACGGTACAAGATAGATAGATACATCACATTTTGGAATCGGTTTGCTATTGCGGTGCAAATAGATGTTAACTATTTTATTTTTTATTTTTAGACTTTTTTGATGTGGTGTTAAAAATAATGTTTTTTAAATAATATTTTTAAGTGTAAAATATTTTAAAAAATAATTATTATTAGACATCTAAACACCCTGTTAATCTTATATGATAAGAATTTTATCATCCTTGAATATCGTATTCGACGTATTGTGATCATAGACTACAATTTAATCTTTACTTGATATATATTGGTCTGAATTTATATGAAAGGTATTTTTAGTTTAAAATTTGAAAAACAAAAATAAATATTATTGCGATGTATGGTTCTTTGAAAAAGAATCTCTAAGTTTTTTTTTTGTTTTTTTTTTTATAAAACATATTAAAATAAATATTATTTAAAAGCAAATATATTTTTAAAAAAAAACATACAAAACAGAAATCACAGCATTCCCATGTGGTTTAGCAGACAAGAAGAGAGGAAAAGTAAACCACATGTCACACTAGCAAATGAAAAAGAAGAATTCGAGTAGCTTAATTATCGGCTCGTGTAAAATTAGTCTAGCTGTAGTTTAATCCTAGATGCGTGTTGAGTTAGTCGATCGCCATCGAAATAAAAATCACCTTAATCAACATTAATCATGGGTTAATTAAATAGTTTTTTTGTTTAAAAAAAAACACCTCCCGTGCTTGCCAATAATTTTCCTTTTTTCTCCTTCTCGTTTCCCTTTTATGTCCGGTTAGATATCATATATCAAAAGTGCTTTTGAGAGTTTAATTTTTTTATTTTAAATTAAATATATTTTTTTTTTTTTTAGATTATTTTCACATACTAATAACAAAAATAAATTTTTAAAAATAAAAAATATTATTTTAATATATTTCTAAAAAAACAATTTCAAATACAATACAAAAACATCTTCTCAATCAGTTTTATTGTAAGAGAAAAGAAATTGAAAACGAACATTATATCAAAACTCATGTACGAAGCACGTGACAAAAAGATTGGAATCGGTTGGTTGTTGTCATTTCAACGTTAATTCAGCAATGACGTGGCTTAACCATGATGCTGTCTACTTTAGCACTCATGACTAGGGACACGAATTTAATCCAAACTCATGGACCGACCCGATCAAAATAATTTAGCATTCATGTAATAATATATGTTTTAAAATTTAATTTTTATTTAATCACATTAAAATAATTTCACAGTACTTTATATTTATTTATATTTTGCTAACCTACTATATAATTTTGGAGGTAAGATATTTTCTACCTTGAGCTGGTAAGCATGCCTAGATATTTAATGGGAGTCTTCCTGATAATTAAAAAATGGCAGGTGGTGGGAACGTTTTGGATTGATATTTAATATAATATATGTTTTCCTTTTCTCATGATTATGATTAATGGATAGTTGTAAAAAAAGATTCCTCCTGTTTTTGATTTCAAGAGTTCTGATCTAGTATTCTTGATCTTTTTTTTTCTCATTTTTTTTATTAATGTATAAATTGATTTTAAAATATTTCCATTTAAAAAAATTGATTTCAAGCTGTAGGGTTGTAAAGGTATGTTTTTCTTCCCTGTTTGTCTTAAAGTGATGGTTTGTAAATGTGATTAAAATTATTTTTGAAAATATTTTTTGTTAAGATATTTATTAAAATAATATATTTATTTTTTAAAAATTATTTTTTGATATTAGTACAAGAAAATGATATAAAATATTATTTTTTAATTTAAAATAAAAAATAAAAAATAAAAATAAAAAATCTTTAAATCTTTTCAAAAATATTTTTGAAATACAATGCTAAACCGATCCAAATTTGATAGACTTATCCTTGAATGGGTAGAATTTCACTTTATAACTGTTCTAAAAAATATTTTATATATCACGAAACCAACATGTTTTTGTCTTTTTCTCTCATAAAATATTTAGAAATCATTTTGAAATTGTGTTTGGTTAATATCACTTATGTGTGGATATCATTTATTTGATTGAAGTCACGAAGACAAAAGTCTAAAATAAATGTGTATATAAAATAGTTTTATAATAAATTTTATCTTGTCATAAGAAAAAAAACATATTTCTTCCCATTCCAAGATAATAACTAAACCCTACACACACTATCCGAATAAGTTGAGATGAGTCCGACAGGACACCAAACATCTCCAACATATGACATTGGTATCGTTGGATGTTTCGAGTATATCCAAGGAGTTCATTTAAGTCCAAGGGGGCTGCTCTTTACGAACCGCTATTCAATATCTACCGGCTTTTCTATGGATTTTTTTGTTTGTTTTTTGAATCACAAGGTGGGGTCTCTTTTGAAGCACGCGAGCTATGGAAAGACTGTTAGTTTGGGATAAATATAATTTTTTAAAGAGTTTTATTTAGAAATATATTAAAATAATAATTTTATTTTTTAAAAATTACTTTTATATTATTATATCAAAATAATATAAAAACACCAAAAATCCTAATTTTAAATAATTTATTTAAAAAAAAATCACTAACAAGATTGGAAATTATATTTTAACTCAAAGTTACATGTCTAGTCCTGCGTTCGCGTTGGGCTAAAGAGTATAAAATCCTTCTCGATCAAATTATTTTATTTAATATATTTTTAAAATATAGTAGTAGCATCTATTCGAGCAGCTGAGAGGGGGGTTGAGAAATATGGGTGTTTTTCACCGACTTTGAAAAGTGTTTTTTTTTATGTTTTTAAATAATTTTGCAGTATTAATTTCAAAAATTATTTTTTAAAAAATAAAAAAATATTATTTTAATATATTTTTGAACAAAAAACACTTTTAAAAAGATCTTAGCCATACTCTTAAATATACACTTAACATGCTTTATTTCTAAAAGTATAGAAGTAATTTGATATAAAATTCCCCCTTAATGATTTAATATTTGATTGAATTTTCTACCAAAAAAAAATATCATTTTAATAAAAATAGCTAATTTGGCTTTAATTCAGATTTTTTTTCCAAAAAAAAATATCTAGATAACATAAGGTTGTTTTTATATTTTCAAAACGTTTTTGAAGATTTTGTATTTTTTTTGTTTTAAATTGTTCATTTTTTATTTTTTTAATATATTAATATTAAAAATAAGTTTTAAAAATTATAACTATCATGATACCTAGGACAGCCATCGCGCCTGTACGTCTCACAGCACCCTTATTTAATGCGACTGCATACGAATTATGATTGCTATCTGCCTGCTTTTATTATTTTTAAACCCCCCTCTCTGTCTTTCCAAAACAAATATGAGCTGGTGGTGGGCTGGTGATCTTAGTGCTGCCTGGGTAATTAAGATCATATATATTTAATTAGATGTATACACTTGATTAATTATTATAATCCTGTGACCTCATTTGTTTCTCCTGTCATGATTCAATTTGCAGAAGAAACCAGAAGCTCCAGGGGGAGAAGGAAGCTACCAGAGCGTGGCCTTGATAGTAGGCGTAACAGGAATTGTCGGCAACAGCCTGGCAGAAATCCTCCCAAGCCCCGACACACCAGGCGGTCCATGGAAAGTTTATGGCGTGGCCCGTCGTCCTCGCCCAAACTGGCATGAGAATTGCCCAGTGGAGTACATCCAGTGTGACATCTCAGACTTGGCGCAAGCAAAATCAAAGCTTTCTCAGCTCACTGATGTCACTCACATTTTTTATGTCACCTGGGCGAGCCGGTCCAACGAAGCAGAGAACTGCAAGATCAATGGCCTCATGTTCCGAAACCTTCTCCAGGCCGTTGTCCCCATCGCCACCAATCTCCGCCACGTCTGCCTCCAAACCGGAACCAAGAACTACATTGGCCCTTTCGAGTCATTTTACAATTTCGAGTCCCATGAACCTCCTTACTCGGAGGATCTGCCGAGATTAAAGGTGGACAATTTTTACTACACTTTGGAAGATGTTATGTTCGAGGAAGTGGCAAAGAAAGAGGGAGTGACCTGGTCTGTTCACCGTCCTGATATCATATTTGGATTCTCGCCGTATAGCTTGATGAATATAATTGTAACTCTTTCTGTTTATGCTGCTATATGCAAGCACGAGGGAGCTCCGTTGATGTTTCCAGGTTCTAAAGAGGCGTGGAATTGTTACGCGATCGCATCAGATGCTGATCTGGTGGCAGAGCAAGAAATCTGGGCGTGCGTGGAGCCTAATGCTCAGAACCAAGCGTTCAATATCCACGACGGAGATTACTTCAAGTGGAAGCATTTATGGAAAGTCCTGGCTGCGCAGTTTGGGATAGAAAGAGTACGGGTTCGAAGTGGGCGGGGAAAGAGTGACCTTGGCCGAGAGGATGAAAGACAAAGGGCCAGTTTGGGAGGAGATAGTGAAGAAGAACCAGCTGTCTCCTACCAAGTTAGAGCAGGTTGGGGGCTGGTGGTATGTGGATACCATGCTTAGCGGCGATGCTTTTATATCTTGCATGAATAAGAGCAAGGAACATGGATTCTTTGGGTTTAGGAATTCCACCAAATCATTTGCGTATTGGATTGGTAAGATGAGATCCCAGAAGATCATCCCTAGTTGAAGTGGTTTGTTTTCCATTTTGCTTGTATTAGCTGCTTGATCTATGTAACTTGCTGTTTGATTGTGTCGAAAAAAACAGGGGAGGTGGATTGCCCAAATCAAATTTCACCCAATTTTAATCTGTATCGGCATATTAGATTATATCGACGATGTGTTTCATCTTGGCAGGAATAATGTGTGTTTCTTTGCTGCTCCTGATTTTGATTTTGAAGATTGTGAAGGGAAGATTGCATCAATGCTGTTTGATTTTGAAGGATTTCTAAAAAAAAAATCAAGTGTCGAAAACGTTTATTTATTTTAGTGTATTAGGTTAACATGAACAATACATTTCTAAAATATTTTCAAAATAAATTTTTTTACTAATATATAAATTAAACTGGTAGTATTCTGATCATTAAAAAAATGATTTCAGATTATCATGATTTATTTTATATAAACTATTAGGAGCGTAAATCTTTTAATTTTAATATAAGGAAAAATTATTGAAATCGACTCAGCTAGTTTTCATCCTATTTAAAATTAAATATGGCTTGGTCTAGGCTCTAAAATATAGGTCATCTAATTAATCTAATAGGTTAAATTTAGTATGTCTTTGATATTCTGATAAAAAGTTTTTTTATGTATTATATTTTTTTTATCTTAATATAATTTAAGTATATAAAGGTTAACATTAAAGTGACAATGATGTGAAAATAAATCTGGTAATCAATGGACAAAAAGATAGTAGACTTAACAGATGGAATCCAAAGATTAATGAGGTTTTAACCAATCATTGAGGTGATTTTGTACAATTTCGCCACGCAAACAATATTTTGGGTGGTAAAACTCATTTAACTAGATCGAGTAATTTAGGATTATTTGGAATTGTAATAAAATTATTTTTTAAAATATTTTTTGTTCAAAAATATATCTGATATTTTTTTTAAAAAAATATTTTTTATATTAATATATCAAAATAATCTAAAAATACTAAAAATAATAATTTAAAATATATAATAAAAATTATATTTTTTAAAAACATTTTTGAAATAGAAAATCGGTGAATTAGCCGAACCTAATCTAAAACTCCAATAGGTCAACAGTAAACGAAAAAAAAAAACTCCAATTCTGAAACCTCTCAATTTCCCGATAAATAGAAACCATGAACGACCTAAACACTGAACACTAAATAATGCAAAAAAAATAAAATTGATTGACATATGAGAATAAGAGAGGAGGAGATTATATTTAACGGTAGAGGGGGTCATCATAGTCATGGATGGATACGGACCGTTCGATCAAGCGAGTCAGAGAGACAAGAATGAAATCAAGAACAAGATATTGTTAGATTTTAATGAGATTAGCTTTGAAGATATGAAGATAAGAAGATAAAAAGTTTTTAGCTATAGAATTCTAAATAGTTTTTATGATTATCTTTGATAGGATTTATGATAAATCCTATCCTTATCTAATAATCTCTCCTATCTAATAATTCTATAGATTTAAGATTTCCAACAGATATGAGAAGAGCGGGATTTTTCTATCCAGCCAGAAGAGCCAAACTATTATCACGTCCTGACTATTCCACGATTCATAAAAGTAATTAGATAGACATCATTGCTCATGTCATCTGCCTGCTCTTTTTTCTTCTTAACTCTCTTATAAATCAAAACAGCTAGCCTCCTTTCAATTTCACTAACTAGAATTTTCCACCTCTTATCGCTTATCCGATTACAAAATGAGCTGGTGGTGGGCCGGTGCCATTGGCAATATCCGGGTAATTTAAACTCAACTCCGATATCTTTTGCCCATGTTAAATTTATTTTGGTTCTGTTAACGTATGTAGTAGCATCTGAATAAAGTTGGGGTGTTAATTTTTGCAGGAGAAAAATGATGACGATGATGTTGCATCACGAGACTATAAGAGTGTGGCGCTGGTGGTGGGTGTGACCGGAATAGTTGGCAACAGCTTGGCCGAGATTCTCCCACTTGCTGACACCCCTGGCGGTCCATGGAAAGTCTACGGTGTGGCTCGAGGCAAGCGGCCTAGCTGGAATGAAGACAACCCAGCGGAGTACATCCAGTGTGACATTTCCGACAGGAACCAAACACAGTCGAAGCTCTCACTGCTGACGGATGTTACTCACATCTTTTATGTTACCTGGGGCAACCGAGAGACGGAGTCTGAGAACTGCAAGATAAACGGCCTAATGTTCCTCAATGTTCTCGAGGCTGTTATCCCTAATGCTCACAATCTCCGCCACATCTGCCTCCAAACCGGCACCAAACACTACGTTGGGCCCTTCCAGTTTTTCCGCGAGATTGAAGCCCATGATCCGCCTTTCACTGAGGATCTACCTAGATTGGAATTACCCAACTTTTACTACACTCTGGAGGATATTCTGTTCCAGGAAGTGGCAAAGAAAGAAGGATTGACTTGGTCTGTTCACCGACCCGACAACATTTTCGGGTCCTCGCCTCATAGTTTGATGAATATTGTCCGCACGCTTTGTGTTTACGCTGCTATATGCAAACATGAGGGAACTCCAATGCTGTTTCCTGGGGTGAAAGAGCTTTGGAATTGCTACGCAATTGCCTCGGATGCTGATCTCATCGCGGAGCATGAAATCTGGGCGTGTGTGGACCCCAATGCCAAAAACGAAGCATTCAATATCCACAATGGAGATGTGTTTAAATGGAAGCAATTATGGAATGTTTTGGGAGAGCAGTTTGGATTAGAGGAGTATGGGTTTGCGGAGACGGGGGAGAGGATAAGCCTGGCTGAGACGATGAAAGATAAAGGAGCCGTTTGGGAGGAGATAGTGAGGGAGAATCAGCTTCTGCCCACCAAGTTGGAGGAAGTGGGGGCGTGGTGGTTTGTCGATTTGATATTTGGCGGGGAAGTTTCTATACCTAGCATGAATAAAAGCAAAGAGCACGGGTTCCTGGGGTTCAGGAACTCCAAGAAGTCGTTCATTTCTTGGATAGAGAGGATGAAGGCTGACAAGGTTGTGCCTTGAGAAACTTGGGCATGCTGGCTTTTGTTGGAAATGTAATTTTTGTAAGAATAGTAAGAAGCATTTAGATTGTACGATGGGGGCGAGGGGGAGAAACAACGTTGTATCACGTGTTGAGAACTGTCAGTCTGTTTTGAACTGCTAATGAAAGAATCTAGCATAGTTTGTTTATCCACCATTTCGCTCTTCTAAAGATATTTGCAGGTGTCGGCTCCTGAGCTGCCGGGCCGTTTTCTACGCAGTTTGAAGCTGTAAATCATAAAAATAAAATTGATGTTCTTAAGCTTGAAACGCGCGTACAAACGGGCACAATTTGAATTTGCCTCGAATCAAGTTCAGCGAGATAATCTGCACACTGGTTCCCCTCGGTTTATTCGGAGACATTATCACCTAATTTGTTGGATTGGTAATTAAGGAGACAGTTCATTTCTTCATGACAAGAATTCTCATGTCTTGCCCGTGCTTCAGGCCAAAACAAAAGACAACAGGTCTCCACCTGGGTCATCTCACGTCCTCTAAAAAGTAAAAACACTTGCTCCATCAATTTTGTCTTAAATCACTTGGGTTTGGGGACTTTTGGGCTTTAGGTGTACAAAACAAGCCCATTAAAGAAAAATAAGATGCAATCATGCATCAGCTACTTCAATGTATCATATTTGGATTCTCGCCCTTTAGCTTGATGAATATAATTGCAACTCTTTCTGTATATGCTGCAATATGCAAGCTCGAGGAAGCTCCGTTGATGTTTCCAGGTACTAAAGAGGCGTGGAATTGTTACGCGATCGCATCAGATGCCGATGTGGTGGCAGAGAAAGAAATCTGGGCTTGCGTGGAACTGTGCGCTTTCCTTCTTTGTTCATCGCCAAGAGAAGATTTGATCTATAAATTAACAGCATATTTTATTCATTAGTATATTTCAAGAAATTAACAAATTCTAGTAATTTCATTTACATATTTGTTTGTAAAATGCAAGTTCTTAAGTAACTATATAATTTTTCCAAACCTTCAAACAATTTGCTTTTTACAATTATAAGACTTTAAAATCCCTTAAATAAATAGGAACAGTGAAAACAAAAATATATTAGATTAAAGAAATAGAGTTGGTGATATAAAAATAAACTTGTTTTTATAATATATCCTTTTTTTGTACTCTTTGTCAATACAACGCAAGCATGACATAGAGAGACAAAAGATTGGCCGGAATATGGAAAACACAAAGAATTTTAATTCTTAAGTGAGATTCTTTTTTTCTGCTACCGATATTAATATGATCATTAAATTATTCTTATAATATATTTTTACATAAAAATGACTTAAAAATACCACAAGCACTATAACAAATGTCTCTATGTAAACGCTATATAAATGATACTAACATAATTAAATTATATAAATATTTGATTAAGACACGGAAAGTGATGTAAATTTTGTTTCATTTCGATTAAAAATGTCAAAATTTTTCATGTAAGTTAAAAAAAACAAGATAAAATAATGTTGTTCTTATTTTATGTTAAATTTTGGTCTATTCTGGATTTTTTGGACAAATTTCGGTCAAAACGTGTCGGAAATCATTTCGCCTATGCTATTTTGGCCAAATAATATTTTTTTAAATAATAAATCATTTTACAATATCAATAATATCTTTTAATCCAATCATTAGATTGAGATGAAATTTTACGATGAATCTCTTGATATATTTAAATTATACAATAAAAATACAAAGTCAAACAAACTTAATCTCAAAATTAGATACATCTCTAAAATTCTAAAATATTGTGAAAATAAAATGTTCTAAAATAAAAGAAATATAAATCAAACATCTTTTACATCATTAATATAAAAATAAGAATCTTGATCTTGTGGTGGAATTGATTTGTTATTTGAGTTTTTTAGAATAATCTTTCTTATTTAAGAACAAATCAAGATATACTTTGTTTTATTTTTTATGTTTGTACATTAAAATTATCAAAGAATACTAAAAATTTTTAAAAACAAACTCTCAGCACAATCCGATGAAATAATAAAACTTAACACCCCTTTCAAGAGCGATAAAATCTTTATTTAGAGAATCGAAAAAAACTAAAAGCTAAAAATAACAAAGTAATTGATCGGCCGGTTAACTTGGCTGCTGGTTATGTATCCAAAACCAAACAGGACACAGACTGCTGAAATGACAACCACAACCTCAAAATATGATAGTTTCCTTAAGATGGCAACCCCTCACCACCAGTCCAACTGCCACAAGAAGGCATAGCATGCCACCAATCCTCCCTACAGCATCTGCAACTCCAGCCCCAATTGCCCCCACAGCCGTTGAGTTATTGCTATTACGAGTCACGGGCACGAGAGGAAAAGGTGAGTCAGAGGAGAGTAATTGCTATTATGCCAGTGATAATAGGGCCGATTTGATGGGTTCTCAGATCTTGCGGTGGATTTGATTTCAGCTGAGGACTGAGGAAGAGAAGTGTTAGGCATTGATTTTGAGTGAAAATTGAATTGGGGAAAGGGGGGGTGCCGGGGTTTGTTATTTTTTTCTAATTTTTTTTTCATGGCCGAAACAGAGCATGCAGCGTGCTAGCATGTTTTGGCCGGTATTTGTTTAAAATATTCTGTATAAACCAAAATTTAAATCAAGAATAAAACAATATTTTTTTTTATTGATACAAAATGGTTCGACCATTTCAATTGAAATGAAATGAGATTGATAACACTGCTTAAAACAAACATAATAAAACACTTCAAAACTAAATTATTGTATTCCTAGATAAAACACTTAAAAACTAAAATATTGTATTTCAATTAAAATAACAAATCACCCCCCAAAACAGAATTAAGAACTTGCACGGTCTACTATTTAAAAAAAAAAACACCAAACACGGTCTAATATAAAAAAAAAAACAATTGGTGTTGGTGAATGTTTCGAAAACAGCCATGAAATCACTAATTCCTGCTTTTTATGAGCCCATATTCGATGTCTACTTGCTTTTCTTTCACCTTAGCCTTTATGTATTCTTTTTCTTCTTCTATTATTATTAACATGATTATCTGGTAATTTAGGAATATCTAATTTTATAAGTTTTGAAATTAATTATTATATAAATTTTTAATGGTTATCACGTTAGTAATTATATATATGTTTAGTGGTATTATATTAACAATTACATAACTCGAATCTAAAATTATATACAAAAAAATTTAATCTCAAACTCTTACATTGAGTCATCTACTGCATAATTAATTAACACTCTTTATGTATTCTTTTTGTGATAAGATGTATACTTTAAACACGGGCTAATGTCGCACGTTTAATATTGTATAGTATTTTTTAACATTACTTTATTGTACGGTAAAAATAATTGAAATAAAAATATAAAAACAAACTGTAATAGTTAGCAAAAAATACTATTGATTTTTACGCTAATATTTTCTGAAATAACTGTTAAATTTATTTTAATCTATCCTTAAATCAAAATAATAGGACTCAGTGGAATTGTTGACAGAAAAATGTCACGTGTCAGCAACGTCGTGAGATTAAAAAATATTATCTTCGCCCATCAGTCATCACTCGAAGAAAGAAAGAAAAAACAAATCCATCCCAACAAACAAAAACCCATCAAAATTAAAATTTTACCCTCTCTCCCTTTCTCTGCGAATCCAGCAAGAACCAAAGTCAATCTGCCTCTGTTTGCAAATTTAACGAGAACCACCACAGAATAAGTAATCGACCGGTGGCCAGAGGAGCGGTAAAATTATTGGGTTATCAGATCAACCAGTGAGTTATTAGAAAATCATTGAAATTGACTCAGCTAGGTTTCATCCTATTTAAAAAATAAATACGGCTTGGTGTGGGCTCTAAAATATAAGTCATCTAATTACACTAATAGCTTCAATTTAGCATGTCTTTGATATTGTGTCTAATTAAATAATGCAAAAAAAATAAAAATGATTGACATGTGAGAATAAGAGGGGAAGATATTATATTTAACGGTCATCCTATTCTCATGTCTAAAAGAGTACAGGTTATAAACAGAAATGAATAAGGTTCTTTCACTGTTCATCTAAATTTAAAGTAAAATTATTATTTGACTTTTTGTTTACTGTATTTTTTAGTATTGATTCGGAAATTTTTTTATTTTTTTTATTTTTATACATAGTAAAATAACTGTAATATTCATATATAAAAACAAACAGTAAGCATTAAAAAAGTTATAGTACATGTTTTCTAAAAATGAATGAATACAAAAAAGTACCCCTGATACAACAAAACTACACAGTAAACTTCAGATCAAATTATTGTGCTATGTTTTTAAATGTACAAATACATTTATACCCCCGACAAATCTTGACTGTAGGGGTGTGGCTACAGTAACTAGATAGACATCAGTGCTCATCTGCCTGCTCTTTTTCCTTCTTAACTCTCTTATAAATCAAAACAGCTAGCCTCCTTTCAATTTCACTAACTAGAATTTTCCACTTCTTATATCGCTTATCCGATTACAAAATGAGCTGGTGGTGGGCCGGTGCCATTGGCAATATCCGGGTAATCAAAGCTCAACTCCGATATCTTTTGCCCATGTTAAATTTATTTTGGTTCTGTTAACGTATGTAGTAGCATCTGAATAAAGTTGGGGTGTTAATTTTTGCAGGAGAAAAATGATGACGATGATGTTGCATCACGAGACTATAAGAGTGTGGCGCTGGTGGTGGGTGTGACCGGAATAGTTGGCAACAGCTTGGCCGAGATTCTCCCACTTGCTGACACCCCTGGCGGTCCATGGAAAGTCTACGGTGTGGCTCGAGGCAAGCGGCCTAGCTGGAATGAAGACAGCCCAGTGGAGTACATCCAGTGTGACATTTCTGACAGGAACCAAACACAGTCGAAGCTCTCGCTGCTGACGGATGTTACTCACATCTTTTATGTTACCTGGGGCAACCGAGAGACGGAGTCTGAGAACTGCAAGATAAACGGCCTAATGTTCCTCAATGTTCTCGAGGCTGTTATCCCTAATGCTCACAATCTCCGCCACATCTGCCTCCAAACCGGCTCCAAACACTACGTTGGGCCCTTCCAGTTTTTCCGGGAGATTGAGCCCCATGATCCGCCTTTCACTGAGGATCTACCTAGATTGGAATTACCCAACTTTTACCACACTCTGGAGGATATTCTGTTCCAGGAAGTGGCAAAGAAAGAAGGATTGACTTGGTCTGTTCACCGACCTGACCTCATTTTCGGGTTCTCGCCTCATAGTTTGATGAATGTTATGCGCACGCTTTGTGTTTACGCTGCTATATGCAAACATGAGAGAGCTCCAATGCTGTTTCCTGGGGTGAAAGAGCTGTGGAATTGCTACGCAGTTGCCTCGGATGCTGATCTCATCGCGGAACATGAAATCTGGGCGTGTGTGGACCCCAATGCCAAAAACGAAGCATTTAATATCCACAATGGAGATGTGTTTAAATGGAAGCAGTTATGGAATGTTTTGGGAGAGCAGTTTGGATTAGAGGAGTATGGGTTTGCGGAGACGGGGGAGAGGATAAGCCTGGCTGAGACGATGAAAGATAAAGGAGCCGTTTGGGAGGAGATAGTGAGGGAGAATCAGCTTCTGCCCACCAAGTTGGAGGAAGTGGGGGCGTGGTGGTTTGTCGATTTGATATTTGGCGGGGAAGTTTCTATACCTAGCATGAATAAAAGCAAAGAGCACGGGTTCCTGGGGTTTAGGAACTCCAAGAAGTCGTTCATTTCTTGGATAGAGAGGATGAAGGCTGACAAGGTTGTGCCTTGAGAAACTTGGGCATGCTGGCTTTTGTTGGAAATGATAAAATTAGCTGACGATTTGATTGATGAGTGTTGCAAATAAATCTCCTGTAATTAAGGGAGAAGATTTCATTTTCTACTTAGTCATACTCCACGATACTAGGATATGTAAATCGTGGGTTGTTATTTCCTTTTCTTCTTCACTGTAAGGCTATTTAATAGCCATGAGAGCTACTGAATAAGCAAGCATTACTTCCAGTTTTCTTTGTGATCAGCCTTGAATTCACTCGTGATATTCTTTGATTGGAACAGGAAATGTAATTTTTGTAAGAAAATAAGAAGCATTTAGATTGTACCATATGGGGACGTACGGGGGGAGAGACCAACGTTGTATCACGTGTTGAGAACAGTCAGTCTGTTTTGAACTACCAATAAAAGAATCTAGCATAGTTTGTTTATCCACCATTTCGCCCTTCTATAGATATTTGCAGGTGTCGGATCTTAAGCTTCCGGGCCGTTTTCTACTCAGTTCAAAGCTGAAAACCATAAAAATAAAATAGATGTTTTTAAGCTTGAAACGCGCGTACAAACGGGCACAATTTGAATTTGCCTCGAACCAAGTTCAGCGAGATAATCTGCACACTGGTTCCCCTCGGTTTTTTCACATAATTTGTTGGATTGGTAATTAAGGAGACAGTTCATTTCTTCATGACAAGAATTCTCATGGCTTGCTCGTGCTTCAGGCCAAAACAAAAGACAACAGGTCTCCACCTGGGTCATCTCACATCCTCTAAAAACACTTACTCCGTCAATTTTGTCTTAAATCACTTGGGTTTGGGGACTTCTGGGCTTCAGGTGTACAGAACAAGCCCAGTAGAATGCAATCATGCATCCGCTACTTACTAGTCTACGACTTCAATGTTAGGTCACACGTGAATGACCAAACTCATGGTGTCAGCGGACATGACCAACAAGGATCAAAACCTAACCCCTTTCATTTTTATAAATTGCCTGCACAACGAACCTGGATTCTCACGTGCAAAATGGCTTCCCAGAAAGTTTTCACTCTCTCACAGGTTGCCCAGCACAGATCCAAAAAAGATTGCTGGTTTGTCATTAACGGCAGAGTAATCCTCTCTTTCGAAAAATATACTCCTATGTTGTTCCGTTTATGATTGCGGGTAATGAAGTTGTTTCGTTTTAACAGGTGCTCGACGTAACAAAGTTCTTGAACGAGCATCCAGCAGGAGAAGAGGTGCTTATCGAGGTTGCAGGAAAGGATGCGACGAAGCAATTCGACAACATTGGACACAGCAAGGAAGCCCAAAACCTGCTCCTGAAGTACCAGGTTGGTGTTCTTCAGGGTCACGCTTTCACCGAGTCAGACAAGAATGCTTTTTTCGTGGAATCCACGCGCAGAGAAATGAGTGCCTCTGTGATCAAGGATGATAAAATGCCCAAGTATGCAGCTTTTCTTGAGTTCGTCCTGCCATTAGTGTTTACTGGTTTCTACTTGAGTTACCGGTATCTGTAAGAGTTGCCGGTTCGATCACTTCATCGGCACCTGCTTCTGTAAGACTTATCGTGAAAAAATTGTCAGGAACATTTCATTTCCTCCTCGCATTTTTTCTGTAAGGCTTATCGTGAATAAAATGGATCAGTAACATTTCATTTCCGTCTCGCAAATTTTCGCTCATCTTGGGAGGATCTCTCTTTAAGCACAAAATCTAGGTGGTGTCCAATTCTGTAGACTGATAGTGCCAATTCCCCCACTTTATGAACATCAGATGAAAATTTCTCAAATGCTTTGAAAAAGAAAAGAGAGCTGTTTTTCCATACTGTAAAAATACTACACCAATGTGGCTTTGAGAAAAAAAGATTCAGATTCATTACAGGATTAGATGGCACTTGAGAAATGTTCCTGGCTAACCTTCTCTGCCATCTCTTGGCTCTTACAATTATACAGCAAAATCAAAAGTCTAAGAGGAAGAGAGAAATGGTGGACAGGAAGGGGAATAAACATGGGTGGGCGAGGGGCTTATCTACAGAAATAATACTGGCTACTGCATAACAAAAGAACACATACCTCCACTGAACCAATCACTTGATAATAATGAAAAGCTCTTGGTTCTCTCAAAAACATCTTTCCTGCATATCGACCACTGGGATGCCCTCCGGGCCATTTATTTCCCCAGGCTGTGAATGGTAGGATGAACAGCTCCTTAAATTGCATGCAACGCAAATAAAACTGCATGTAGACCAACTAAACATAAGCTCTATAAACCAAAAAACTCGGTACTAAAATTCTTATCATTCAAAAACTCTTCATAAAAAAACTATAGCAAGTTTTATTGATATGGGTTTGTAGATGTGTCCATGGCTGTCTTCACAAGTTTTGTTTTCCTTGTATTATAGAATGATAGCTTACCAAAATCTTATGATTTTTTTGGTTCACAGTGAGCAGTTATTCATAAAAATATTACTACAGTTACAGGTACTTTGAATGCTTTTATTCACTTATCATTCCACTCAAATCATGCCACTTGCGTTCTGAATATTGGAAGAAAAACAAGGGAAGTTTATAGCTTTATTTGCATATCAGTTCAACCTTGTTTACATCTGTTTATACCAAACATGAAAGTGGTTATTACTATTGACCAATCTCAATCCAGTGCTGAAGAAGCTACACAGAGCAGTGCTAAAAAAGTAACAAACTATTCTGAACGATGACTGACTTCAAAATAAAGCAAACCTACATTATTCAGATGTTGAAACTGCATAGCCTTGTTTTATGAAGTCGACAAACATGCAGTGTGTCTGGGAATGCCTTTGCAGTGGGATTATCAAAACCATCCAAAATCATCCAGAAAAGCATAATTTGATGCCTTTAGTTGGAAAAAAAAACCTTTAGTGAAAGCATTAACAAGCACGGGCGAGCGCAATTAAGAAAATTACATGATTAAAATAAAATATCCATAAGTTGATAGCAACTATGATCATCATTTGATGCAGCAACTTCTAATTTCTACCTGAACTATGCATTACCTATTCATCTAATAAAATGATTCAAATGCCTGATAGCAAAATGCAACGACCAGAAAGTAACAGAGAACATAAAGTAATAAACACCATATATACCACATCATCTCATATTGTTGCAATCCTGAGATTTTTTCCAAGCTAATCACACTCGTAAAATGTTTGTAAGACTACATGCATTCAGTAATTATTTTATGTCAATCAATTTATATATATATAACCTAATTGCTGTAAGGCCTAGAGTGCTTGTTAGATATACAGCTACAAAATGAAGAGCAGCACATTTGTAGCAATATATATAACCCACACACAACAAACAAGATTTGAACGAATCTAAATAGCTCACCAATTAAGCAAAAGAGAAAAACAACTGACAAGGCTGCTTGGACAGGCCGGCTATATTGCATTTGATACTGGGACCGTTGAAGTTGGCGCTGCATGGCTCCATACCAGCCATAAATTTGCTTGTCATAACATTCATTATAACTATCCAGGCAACTCTTACTTTTCTCATAGCATGCATCTATGCCCTATACAAAAAGTTAAGAATACGCATTTCTAATAATTAACGATACCAGCAACATAATAAGAAAATCAAGAAGCAAATTCCAACCACAAAGTCAAATAGAATAGAAATATACCGACCCTAGTTAATTGTAAAGATTGCAATGGTATTGTATCAGATTCTTGTTGACGATCCATTGCCTTCCATTTCCGAACTCCGTTCTTTGGCCAGTTGAATTTAGTAACAGATTCCATTGAAGATACAATTCCAGACAAACTAGGTACCTTTCGTGGAGGTCGCGGGATGGGGGCCTTCTCATTATGAGGATCAGATAGGCAAACATCTTCAGCAATAGCAATTTTCCACGCACCAATATCAGCACTAGCACTAGCCGTCCTTCTATGCCCATGCCACTTCTCCTCCCTGGGCTCCAGGGACGAGCACTCGACCAAATTAGTCAAGTTCTTTGAAGAATGGGGGGCAGACCCTTCACCTCCTTGAGTTTTCCCACTCTCCTTGACATGATTTTTTGAAACATTCTCTCTGGGTGTTGTTGGCGGCCCTGACAAAAACAATGCAAGTTCATTGCAGTCCCCTTCATCCAAATGCACCCAAGGCAACGAAGTCTTGCCCTCTGATAGGGCACATTCCTTCAAAGAATTTTCTATTCTTAATATGTGATCTTCGATTGCAACAATAAAATCCCGATGCCTGTCTCTCGCATCATCACCAGAGCTTTTAGCATAACTTGACCCAACAGCCCGCGCGAACTCCTCTAACTGCATTGAGTTTTCCAACCCTGGATCACATTAAACTCAACTAGGCTGATTAAAATAGAACATTCAATAAAGAGTAGATGGAGAAATGACCTGCCATCTGGTGGTGCCGAGCACAGTATGTAGGTCCCGACATAGTTGCTCGGAATCCCACATGCTAGATTCCTCTTTCTTTGAATGAATCCATGTTCTATACGTTGATTCCATCCTTCATATTGCATACACAAAATTTAACAAAAAAAATATATCAACACACACACACACGTTGATTCCGTCCTTCATATTGCATACACAAAATTTAACAAAAAATATACATCTATACACACACGCACACGCACACGCACACGCACGCACGTTGATTCCGTCCTTCATATTGCATACACAAAATTTAACAAAAACATATATCAATATAGCAGGCATACTCCCTCAGAACAACTAACTTAATCAAACCTTAAAGGATAAAATAAAATAAAATAAGTTTTTGCCTGTGCTTCCTAAAAACACGAAAACAAAATAAAAAACAATAAATAAATCAGATATTGTGTTATTTAACCTGAAGTTTTCTGGACAACAAGCGAAGCTTAAGCGGTAAGGTCAGAATTTCTCGTTAAAAAACTAAATTTATTCAGGAAAATATGAAAATCTCTGATAAAAAAACTAAGTTTAAGCAGTAAATCAATAATGAAAATTCAAATATCTATGGAAAAAACTATAAATTAGCTAATGTTAATTAGACACGGTACCTGTCTGCTGATTCTTGAACTTCCTCGGCCGCAGAGAAGAACGGATCCTTCTCCCACCGATCAAAACTTGAAGCCATTAATTAAAAAAAAATAGAAGAACAAAACCTCTAGCTTGTAGATTCTGTGAGTATTCACAGCATTTGAATGAAGATGCGGATCCAATGCAATCTAAATATTTGAGAGAGAAGAGGAGAGAGAGGGGGAGGGGGAGGGGAGAAGCTTTTTTTTTTAATGATTTTAATTGTGTTTGATAGCAGCCACGTGATTTTAGTAAATAAACTGCATACACGACCGAGATTATTTGTGTCCTCGAATGGTTAGGCTGCCGCGAAGGAGAGTTGTTATTTGTAGAACGATGACGTTTCAATGCGGGCAGTTTTATCAAACTGCGGTCAAAGTTGGTGGATTTATATATAATTGGATAAAATAAAATATGGCAAAGGTCATTATACTAGCGCCAAATTCAGAGTTTTGGCGTTATTTAAGTAAATCCAAACAGCACTTTACCATGCAATCGGACTTATTTAACTAAATTCATTCTGATAAAACATAATTGTCAATTTGTCATAACTGAGTTGATTTGAATTAATTATTTTTATTAAAATGATATATTTTACTTTTAAGAGTTGATAAAATAAAAAATAACAAAATTAATTGAACTATAAAAAATCAAACCAGTTTAATAATGTTTAAGTTAAATATCATTGTTAATTTATAAATAAAAAACTTTTAGAAAAATATTCCATAAAATCTAGACAAGAGGTAAGATGCAATTGATCCTTCTATTTTATTTTATCAATTATTTTATTAAATTAACTTGTAGGTTATTTGATTAAACAAGTCGATTATTTTTATTATAAAATACCATTTTATTTTTAAATTACTTAAAATTCACCTAACTAAATTAAGTTGGGCTACGAATCACCAAGAACTCGATTATGTCCACTGCATTTGAACAAAATTTCTAATCAATAAAAAATAATTTGTTTAGAAAAATACTCGATAAAGCCTATATAGTTTAAAGGAGTTGAGATGAAATTGTTTTTTTTTTCTTTTTTTTTCCAGACCGATATTCATAATCAAAAGGAAAAGGCCCAAGGCCGAAATATAGATTATAGCATCAACTCCAGCCCACCAAGCCAAATTAACGAGCCAGAAAACATACCCGATTGTGCCACGTGGCTCTCATCTTAGCCGCCAGACTCACCGGGAATTCCAAAAGAAAGAGAGCTCCATTGTTTAAGAAGACACTGGACTGTGGAGCAGGGTTTCACTGTTGTCGCGCGCAGTCATGGACGAATGCGAAATTCTTTGCGAAGCAGCGAAAAACGGCGAAGTAGAGAAAGTTAAATGTCTCATAAACTCAGGGATTGACGTTACTTACTTCGACAGCAATGGCCTCACTCCTCTCATGCACGCCGCCAAGCACGGCCACGCCGCTATTGTCAAGGACCTTCTCGAAGCCGGCGCACCGTGGAACGCTCTCTCTCCTTCGAATATCTCCGCCGGAGATTTCGCCATGGAAGCTGGCCAACAAGACGCCTTCGAAACTCTCCTCAACGCTGGTACAGTAAAAAATTACCTGGCTTCCTCTTCTTATCTACTCCAATCTTAATTAATTAAAACAGCTTCGGTTTCGTTATAATTACTAGAATGACCTCTAATTGTACAGGGATTCAGTCTGAGTTAATATTAGGAACAATTGCGAGGAAAGAGAAGTCAGGTTCTGGTTTTGGTGAGAATTACTTGGAAGATAGGGTTAGTTTTAGTGAAGACAAGATAATGGACTCGGATAGCAAGGCGATAATGATGGCTTGGGAGAAGCCATTGATGGAAGCACACGCAAAGGCGGTTTGCTCAGGTGGTGGTCACATACTGAACATTGGCTTTGGAATGGGCCTTGTGGATGCGGCTATTCAACAATATAATCCGGTTATGCATACGATTGTTGAGGCGCATCCAGAGGTTTATGAACGGATGATTCGAAGTGGTTGGGGTGAGAAGGATAATGTGAAGATAGTATTCGGGCGGTGGCAAGATGTTCTTTCTCAACTTGGAACTTATGATGGTAAATCCACGATGCCCGTTTTAAACAAGATCGTGTTCGTAATTACAATTTTGCAAAAGGGTGTGGCATGTATTGTTTGTTATTGTTGTCATTTCAAAGTAACAATGTGCAGCTTCCGTGATTTGAGTTTGTTAGGGAAACCTATATTGCTGGCTAACAATTTTCTCACAAGTTCATCGTATTGTTTGATGAGAAATTGAGAATGCATACTTTTGCACTGCTTGTTTAACTCACAATAGATTGGTAATATGTTGTATAGATATTAAGCGAATTCTCTTATTAGCAAAGATGCACTGTATATCTGAATTTATGTTCATACGAGAAAAAAAAGGGGCCACATTCTTGTCTGGTGTGTGCACGAGACAGGTGCTCAGAAATGGTGCTTCTTTTGAATTTAAATCCCATCAACTTCCCAAAGAAAATAATCCACTCTTCATTTTAGATCTTCATTTAATGTCAGCATTGAAAGTCGTAAAATTTATCTTTGGGAGCATGCTGTTCAAATGGATTCTTGTGTGGTCTTGAAGTATAATACTAACTTGAGTTTCAACTTCTCATATCTCTCCACCTTCCTTATGAATTATCTTGAATAATTCTTATCTACTGGTAGTTTGAGTATGAGTATTATTTAGGTCATTCTGTAAAGTCGTAGCGGTGTTGCAGACATACGGAAAAGTTTCAAGGAGTTTTGTGATGTCACCAAACTATTCTGTCCCTCCAAGGACTGGAAAATTTAGTTATATAATGAAGTGTATTCTTTGAAATGTCAACAGAGAAATTGCATATGATATAACTTTCCGGAATATGGGCTAAATCTGTGCAGGTATTTTCTTTGACACTTATGGAGAATATTATGAAGATCTGAGAGAGTTTCACCAACACTTACCTGCGCTATTGAAGCCCGGAGGAATCTACTCATTTTTTAATGGACTCTGTGGAGGAAACGCATTCTTCCATGTTGTTTACTGTAATTTGGTCTCCCTAGAAATGCAGCACTTGGGCTACTCTACACAGTTAATTCCCTTGCCTGTTAAGGATTGTTTGGGAGAAGAAGTTTGGCAAGGTGTGAGACACAAGTATTGGCAGCTTGATACATACTATCTCCCTGTTTGTCAGTCTATCGAGGATTCATGATGTAACCTTTTCTCCATTTGTTAGAAATATCTAAATTATACTCGACAGTTCAGTTTTGCAACAATTTCACTTATTGATGCTATATGTATGTTGATGGATTGCTCACTGCATGTTGTTAATTTGAGTCTATTTTAGCATTGGAATGCAACCTGCCATTGTTTGATCAATCAAGAATGAACCTTAGGTTATATGATCATGAAAAATGCGTTAGCAGCATAATTAATTAATTAGTTGATACTTTTTCTATGATGCTGTGACCTTGTTAGTGAAACAGTTGAACCAGGCAATTTCTAGATTTTGAGAGTTTTGAAATTCAGATGAAGGTTAATAAGAATTGATATCTGATATAGACTTAAAGGAATGGCATGGAGGAATTCATTTTTGTACGGTGTCAGAACGGTTGAGTGGCATGAATATCCACAAATTTTCTTGGTAATAGAACTTAACACTACATCCTATCAGCATTGTACCTCGTATCTCAGCTAAATTAGTTTGAGGGATGTATTCGATGATTTCACACCCCCCTCATCTTATCCATCTTAGGGTCGGGCTTTGTAAAATATATTTTCCCATCTAGTTTTTGGGCATATGTTAAATTTCACCTAAGCAATCAAAGAATTTCTTGTTAAAGGCTTCATATTGAGATGCAATAAAAGCAACTGGAGAAACGTTTTCAATTCACACAATTCCTTCCATTATCCTCTGTACAATTATTCCCCCCCTTTTTTATATATATGTCATCTGATAACCTCAGAGAGCAATTATGAACGCAACAGCTTGCTGTCGGAACATCAGGGATGAGATTGAAAATACACACAGATTCAGGCACTTGTTGCCGTGGACGACAATCATTTATGGGATCCCTTCAGTAGTTCGGATCATGTCCAGCTGAAAGCTATTGGACTACCCACAACGTGCTTCCCATCTGACCACTCCAGGTGAGCAAAGCTGCTTGTACCGGAAGGCATGGATGTAGCAGTGAAAGTCACCGTATAACTCTTTTTCTCGTTTTCTTTAGCAAAGCTCAGGGACTCCGGCTCAACTGAGATCTTGACAGATTGAGTCTTTGAAGTCATGGAAAGCTTGTAAGTTGCTGGAGCACCCACATTGGTCAGGGTCCGGGTGTATTTGACTGTACTGGTTACACCAGCACCGCCCCCTTTGCCTGAAGCGGTTTCTAGCGGGACAGAGAACGACGGGTAGTTGAGATCCCCCAGGCTGTATTTCTTGCTCGAGTCGCAAGTGAAGTCCTCGTTCGTGATTTGTTTAATGTCGGCTGCAGTATAGTTCAGAGCACAAAAGAAGCTGAGGTAATCGTCGACAGAGGCATCGTAGACGAGGCCGGGATCAAGGGCTGCCATTGGATTTACATGCCCGGCTCCGAAATCAAACGGCGTCGATGGCTGTCCGGTGGCCACGTCTAATATGTTTTCCCCGTTCTTGTATGTCGCGTAGGCTGTGGTCATGAGAGCGGACTTGATGGCTGCCGCGCTCCAGTCCTGGTGAGCACCCTTGATGAGCGCGGCTAGTCCGCTGACATGAGGACATGACATTGATGTGCCTGAAATGATATTGAAGCTCACATGCCTGGTGTCTCGTGTTAGCCCGGATGGACCGGCTGCCCCGGTCCACCCAGCCAGTATGTTGACTCCCGGTGCTATCAGATCTGGTTTGAGTACTTCTGGGGTTACCAGGTTCGGACCTCTGGAACTGAATGCTGCTAGCACCGGCGATGGTTCAACTCCAAGCTTCGTGCCTCCAGAAGCAATCGTGGCCGTTGGCTTCGGATCAGTGAAGGCATAGTTCTTGATTGCATCCGCAGCTCTTTGCCCTACAGTGGATGTGGGCAGAACATGTGCATCAGCCACTAGCTCTTCTCCGTACAGCTCTGTGTTTGCTAAAATCATCCCTAGAGCACCGGAATCTTTCACCACCAAGCCCTTCTGAACCCTACTGTTTGACCCTCGATCACATATCACAATTTTTCCGGCAACTTGTGAAGGAACCAGAGTTCCTGTCATGCAAAGGTTGCCGCTTGTTGAGTTGCTCACATTGCCGGCATAAACAAGTGGCACCAGTGAATCGGATAATGGCTTTCCACTATAAAGTGATATGCCTGAGTAGTTCTTTCCATTTCCAAGGCTCACGTAAGCTGGAAAATCACGGTCCAGCGTTCCAGCACCTACAGTGGTTATCCAAGGAGCAACATTAGTCAAGCTGCCTGGGCTTGGCCCACTATTTCCCGGCCGAGCACGAGACAAGAATCCCCTGTGCCACTGCTCTGAAAGCTCCAATCGCTACTGTATCTCGATTGTAATCTGATATCCCTCCTCCAATGGACATTGAAATGACATTAACACCATCTGCAACAGCCTTCTCCATTCCTGCTAAAATATCAGAGCTAAAACATCCACCCAACCAGCACACCTTGTAAGCTGCTACTCGAGCTTGTGGAGCCATTCCACGCGCTGTCCCAAATGCATACCCAAAAAGGCTAGCTCCTGAGACGGCTGACCCGGCTGCTGTGGTTGCAGTGTGGGTTCCATGGCCATCATCATCTCTTGGTGACTTTGACTCCATTGTCTCATCGATAGGTCCAAATGCTGCTTCGTAGCCTTTTGAGAAGTACTGTGCACCTATCAGTTTCCGGTTACAGCTCGATGAATTGAAGTTCTTACCCGCCTCGCAGGTACCTTTCCAGGTGCTTGGTACGGGGCCAAGCCCTGTGTCATCAAAGCTTTTTATCTCTGGCCAGACACCGGTGTCTAGTACTCCGACGATCACCTCGCTTGAGGAGGCAGACGCGGGGACAACAGAATCGCTGCTCCCCAGTCCAAGGAACTCCGGGGAATGAGTAGTGTGCAGCTTGTAAATCATTTCAGGTAGGACCGACAGAATTCCTGATTGTTTTTCCGAGTAATTCAGCTTCCTCTTGTGTGAGTCGGGTGGAAAATCCATGGATTATGCTGCTGTAAGTGTAAAGCATGTCAGCAGATTCTGACACAGATTTTAAAGATGAATCATACCATTGCAAATGATCTTCGTAAGTCGCTGCCATCTTGGACATGTCCATGTGAACTATGTAAGTCTTCTTCGTCGTCTGCTGGCTCTTCCCTTCTGCTACCTCGCATGTGTAGCAGAGGCACAGAAGCAGAAGTGTGGCTATCAGTTGAAGCCCGAGGTTCAAGTCTTTCCCCTTCATGGCCTGTCTTTCCATCTTCATATTGGAGAATTCAGGCAGTGTAGTGTTCTACTTCTGGCAACTGTTCTTGTTTATAAAGTGCAGGGAGAATAGAAAGTGACTTTTGCACAGGGCAGGGAAAGTTTTTCTTGGCTCCAAGGTAGGTCTCCATGAGGTTTATATATATAGCATGATGACGACCGGTCCGGCTCAAATGAATTGCTGTTTAAACTCTGAAAAAGATTCGGAGCTATGCAGAGGAGATTACGAAGTTTATCAAAATTAGCAGCGTTTTCCAACTAATTATTAATCCTCCGGAGTCTCTTCAATGGCACTACTGTAATATACTCTAGTTTTGTTTTATATGGAAAACTAATCAAGTTTGAGGATAAATGCACGAGTAAAAGCATTAAAGTAGGCTTGCACGATGATGGCTGTTAAAATGTCATGGTCACATAACTGTTCCGGGTTTTATAGCGTGTATATGAAATGTGTTTTTAAAAAAAATTGGATTTTTTTTTTATTTTTATTTTAAATTAAAAAAATTGATGCTTTTTAGATCATTTAATTTGTTGTTAAAAATTATTTTTAAAAAATTAAAAAAAATATTATTTTGATGAATTTTTAAACAAAAATCACTTTAAAAAACCTTATACTTGCTGTTTTTACCGCAGGTTTATCAGATTTAGGTTTGGTTGTTTTAAAATAATAATATTATCTTAATTTATTCTTTATTGTTTTCGATAAAATAAAAATATAGTAATTATTGAATTAGAGTTGGACGTGTCAACCAATCAAACCGGTTCGAACCTCGCCGGGCCATCATATTCTATATCAACGAGTCCCGGGTCGATCAATTTAATTATTTCCTGACGTGGCATCATTATTTGGATTCCTGAATCTCATTTCCAGTTAGTGGCCGGCATATCATCTTTGTGTTACAAGGGGGAGCTCTAATGGTGATATGTCTTGCCGAAAACGGTGTTTTCATTTTCAATGGGACGCCGAACTTCTAGATCAAAAGTGTGGGATGTCGCAGGATTACGAAGTTTCGTGTAATATTCAAGATTCCGAAGCGTTTGCTAGCTTTTCAAGTCCGATGTCTTTGGATTTCTCTCAAAAACACTCGAGAAAGTCCTCGATCAACGATGGAATATCTCGATAATTCAAGTACATAACTCGGTAATTCAAAAAAAAATCATTTTTTTTTCAAAAATATTTTTAAAAAATAATCTCAGACACCCTTTTATACCATCTTTTATGCCAATTATATTAATAAGCACCTAATTCTTGCAGCCACATAATTTTGTAGACGGGTGCAGGTAAACTTTCATCATGTCTTAATTCTCCTCGAGCAGTTTGGCCACATGATTTCTCTCTGAACTATCCCGCCCATGAGGATAAATGAGATAGACCTTAGACCTTAGTGGTGGGCAGGAGTTCGTTCGATCTGCCATTGTTTCTAAACTTTACAGGTCACCATGCATAATTACAAGTGCTCCTGTGAATCCCGGTTGCTATCAAACTTGTCAGAAATCATGGAACCCTGCTTTTCATTTAACATAAAAATAATATAGCTTGCCTGCACTTCCACAACTTTATTGGGAAAATAAAGTTCTCAGACAGGACAATCCATGTGTGTTTTACTAGGCGAAGATCCTTGTTTGGCTACTATAAAGAACGCCAATCACAAGATAGCCTCGGCAATTATTTCTGTGATTTCAATTTCTGGAGATCAATAATGTATGTATGCTTTCCCCCATCTGGTTTTCGGTGAAAGATATGATAAAATACGTGGTCTGTTTTTACCCAGCACTTCACTTCACTTCACTTGCGTGAGATAATAATCTGCTTGGGTTTGGTGGAAATACCACTAATTGTTCATCCCTGGCGTGTCTAGAAATACTGAGGTCCTAAACTAAATCGAGAAGTTGCTTAATTATTGAAGTAACATCGTTTTATTTATTTTTAATATTGAAACCAAGTTAGATTAATCAGATTTTATCATGTTGGTGTTTTGTTTGATTCGGATAAAAATCAAATCCAGAATAACGCTCGAACTCCATGTTTTCAATACATTTAGTCGAACCTAGCAATATTTCTTCAAATTAACGTGGTTGTCCAGTCAGTTTGGGTCAGTCTCCCTGATTAATATCACGGGATCCTAAATTTAACAATCATGTAAGTCTTTCAATAATTATCATATTAGTAATTACAGAGCTTAAATCCACACAGAGAACAAACATTTTACTCTGGAGTTTTTACTGTTTGTCACCTACTAAAGAGTTAAAAACCCAACAATATTTAACCAGTATCCCTCTAACCACTGTCTTAATGAGCAATTATCAGCACCAGATTGTGATGGGTGGAGGCCTGGTCAGAAGTCAGATCTTCGAGTAATGCATGGCTGAGAAACGAGTACCATACAATAATAATTCAGAGGGGAGAAAAAGAGAAGAAGATTAGGTGACGGTGTGCAGTTATGAGAGAGTACTTAATTGAAGGCCCTAAGAAAAAAAAAAAAAGGTAGCCTTTTTCTTTGATTAGATAATTGAATCGCTGTGGTGTTTAATGATCATCCAAATGAGTGTTCCTCCAAATCTTCCAGCTAATATATTTTTTGACAACCAGCTGGAGCGGACCACCACCACAAATAATTGCTGGACTGTTTTACAGCTACCAACAGTTTCTACATTGAAAATCACATATAAATAATCCCTCGCTTTTCCATCAACCATCACCACTTGTCAGTCTGGCGTTTGCTTCGTTCAAGCTTATATGCGGATTAGCTGTGGAGAAACGGACTGCCACGACAGGTCGAACCGGGGTTCGGTTAATTTAGGACCTGGTCAGTGTCAAGTTTTTTTTAAAATTAATACGGGTTGATTCATTATAATCCGGTTAAAAATCCAGATTAACCCGTTGCTCAGTGAAAACCATTGGTTTTCTTCTTCTTTTTTTTTTAAATCAGAACATGTTGTTTCAGATTCTTTTTAAAAATAAAAAATAAAATTCCATGTTAAGTCGTTGATCCTACAACCTCGAACTTGTACCGAGTTATGATTAACAATCGCGGTTGGTCCGGCCCTAAATCTATTCATAAAAATTATCGGTTCAAGTTTTATAATTTTTAGAAATATTAAAGATTAGTAATTGATTCTTCACTCCAAAGTCTGCAAAATTAGTTGAGATAAGTGCAAACTGAACACTAAATTCACTTTAAAAAAAAACTGTTGGAATTATTGACGTTGTCTAATAATTAATATGTGAAAATTGGACCATTCCTCATGCTTGAACTTCCTTTTCAGGCTGGTATCTTATCAATTTCATTTATCAACAGCATGGTCGGCAAACACTTCAAACAAAAGGTGTGAAATAAAGAAATTAAGTATGGAAGGAAGGAAAGAAACGATAGTTGGCTGTGGTTTAATAATCCCTGAAGAGCTGTCTGGCTCTAACTTGATCAAGATTCCTGACCTCGTACAAATCCCCTTGCAGTGGGGTATGGATTGTAATCGTCCGGGCTCCAGATTTCGCGACTGTTTGGAGTTTGTTTAAAATTTATTTTCAATTTTTTTTATTTATAAATATATTAAAATTATTATTTTTTTTTAAATATTTTTAATATCAGCATATGAAAATGATATAAAAATATCAAAAAATGATTCAAATTAAAAAAAATTAAAAATTATTTTTTTCAAAAATATTTTTAAAACGAAATGTCAGGTCATGTCAAATTCATGGACAAGAAAGATGGTAATGTTAGGAAGTGCTTGCTCCTTCCTCCATATCTATGATTTTGTCTTAGAGTTTTACACTTGACATCCCTCAAATTACTATCTCCATTATTTCATTATATGAACTTGATGGGTTTTGTCATATAATTAAATCATGCATTTCTTTTTGTCTTGACGAGTTGATTTGAAAATTTTAAAATTCAAAGTTTTATTTAGATTGAATTTTACTTATTTGATTGAATTTTAATATTTGGGTTAACCTATTAAAATCTAACTGGTTTAACACCGTGTTAAAGAACAAATCGTTATTATTTTAATTAAAAAAAACTGATTATCAAGAATTAAATATGATAATTTATAAGTCTATTAATTTAATATTCAGGTTAGTTTTGAAAAGTTGTTTGATAAATATAAATATCATATTTTTCTCTGTCAAGTATTGAATCCATGAAAAGGCAAGCTAGAAAGAAATATTATGAATTTATGGATGGTTTATAACTTAAATGCCATTAATTTTAACATTTAAATATTAAATTATTCATAGAAAAATAAGTGGAGGCAGGAGCCCCGGCCCTGCCAGCCTTTCCTGGCTCCGCCCCATCGGCTACTGTGTGCGCTGATTTCCTTGCAGTCCACAGTCCATTCACGATCATGCTGCGATTTGACCTCCTCTCATGATCCAATTATTTCCTTAGCACCAAAATAACTCGGGCTCTGAACCTTGTATCTACTTTTTGAAAATCAGCGACAGATGCTTTTTTTAATCATCGATTATTGTCAAGAAGATTGACAAGTGCTGACTTATAGGGGTTTTTTTCATGTGTTTTTTAAAAAATATTTTTATTTTTATTTTTATTTTAAATTAATATTTTAAAAACATTTTAATGTGATGAGATTAGAAAATATTTTTTTTTATAAAAAAAATAAACAAAAAAATACTTTAAAAACAATCTCAACCACACTTTCAAATAATTATTTTATCAATTTCCATAAAATTAACTGATTTTCTGAAACTGGGCTGTATAATTTGAACGAGAAAGTGAAATCACTTGAAATTTCGATAGCCTCATTACCATACCCAACATGAAATCAATTTCACTCGATGGATCACCCGCTCAATATAAATCTATATATTTTAATTAAAAACGATGTTATTTTCATAATTTAAAATCCAGCACCGAGTCTATTTTAATGTAATAAATATGAATAGAGTAGCAGAGTGGTAGAAGGCGATTTGAAAGGAAGGCTGCATTAGGCACTGATTGAGGTTCGCTGTTTCAGACATGGAAATAAAGCGATCCACTAAAGCAAATGTTTTTTTCGAATCTTCCCAGAGTTGCTGGCACGTCACTGTCCCATGCAACTTTCAGTGGTCCGAATAATTGAGTTGAGAGAGAGCAGTCAGCAAGGAGTCGTATCTCATTGGAATTCCCTGCAATTTTCAGTGGTCCTTCTCCGGGATAGAATACCCACAACCATCGAACTTCAAAACCTCCCTGCAATTATACAACGGTAGGGTTCTGTTGACGAATAGTGTCAATGACAAGTCCTTGTATGGCATCTAACCCAATTCAAATGCTTGAGACTTTGGTTTTTTGTTCATAAATATATTAAAATATTTTTATTTTATTTTTTAAAATTATTTTTAATATTAGTATAATAAAATAATATAAAAATACTAAAAAAATTATTTTAAATACAAAATAAAAAATATTTTTTGAAACACAATGTGAAGCACCTAGTAATAGAACCAATAACTTCGTTTTGCTTTTCCAGTTTTTTTAAGAAAATAATATGTTTTATGTTAATATTTTAATATATTATTTTGATGCACTATAATAAATCTAAGATAAAAAGATGGGAATAAAATGTGCAGAAAAGAGTTCGTTAAATAGTTTATGTGTCTAATATTGAATGTACACATAAATCATTTCAAATCTTGTTTTGTAAAAATCAATAAAGTCTATTTTCGTTTATTTTACATGAAAGAATAATATTTCATATTAATTTTAATCAATTATACTTTATGAAATATGTTCATTTACTTTTAACATTAATATATTACAATCACTAAAAATACATCATTTTTTTTTATTTAAAAACATGATTTTAAAAAGAAAATCAAAAGTAAAAATTATCACACTTCTAAAACACTCATTCTAAGACGCGAAGACAATTTAATCATTGATGAAAATTTATCTAAGTGGGTTTTTTAAAAATAATTACAGTACTTAATGGATAATAAAGATTTATAAATATTATTAAATTAAACTCCGAATTCTATTGCACGCGTATATGCGCGCGCGTATATGTGTGTGTATAACTATAATTTAGCTGGGATCGTTACACAAATGAAATTGAATAGAACAAGAAACAAATTTGATTGGTGATAATAAAAATAAAAAATATATTTATTTTCTTAAAAACTGAAAAGGCAAAACGACGTTATTAGTTTTATTATTTGGTATTTGACACTGTGTTTAAACATGACTGTCAAAATCATGATTTTGACATGACATAGAAGGGACTTCGAAAACTCGGATCGTAAAATCGTATTTGAATTTTTCCGTACAAAAATCATAAAATTACAGCTAAAATCATGTAGGTAGAAAAATTATAAAATTGTAAGTAAAATATTTCTGAATACAATACAACATAATTATGGTCATAAAACTTCATTAATTAAGGTTCATACATGATTCAAAAAAACTTAAAAATACATTATAAAACAATTATGTCCATAGAATTTCATTAGGTAAAAACTAATAAATTTAAAATAAATATTTTGCTGATGTGCTATATAAAATAAAATCAGTCTCATGACCATCATTTTTCTCATTATTTTTAATATATTCATCAAAAACATTATTATTGAAAGGATTATCAGTACTAATATTGGTACCAATATCGATATTAATAGTACTAGCTCAAACTCCAACAAATTATTTTGATATCAGGACATGAAAATGATTTAAAAACATCAAAAAGTAAAAAAAATTTCAAAAATTTTAAGTATAAATTTTAAAGTTAACATTACTTATTTTCAATATATATATATATATATATATATATATATATATATATAGAGAGAGAGAGAGAGAGAGAGAGAAGAGAGAGAGAGAGAGAGTAGAGTACAGATAGAGGGGGGGCGCTGCAAATTAATTAGGCAATTAGTTTTAAAATTTTGAAGTGGCATCGCAACAGGTTTAAAATTAGCAGATCATAAAATCAGACTGATCAGATCTGATTTTATGATTTTAATCAAGTTTGATTAAAATGAATTTTTTTATCTGAGTTGAATCGTAAAATTCTATGATTTTACGAGTCAATTCATGATTTTGACAACTATTTAATTATATTAATTAAATTTATTTATTTTGAATATAAAAACTATCACGACATTATTGCAAAAATCACATCATTGCGCTGGAGCTCACAAAAGAACTAGCGATCATATTAAATGCTGACACGTGAGACAAAGACAAAACTGTCTAAATTGAAAACGTTGCCGTCTCTGAATAGGCAACTTTGTTGTGACAGAAATTATCTGAAAACACGGTTGTGCGGTGACTTGGGAGAAAAACCGACCCAGAAAAGAATCATGTGAAACTGAATTATCATATCAATTTACAATTCATTTGTTGCACAATTAATTATTTTTATTCAACCAGCTTTGTTTTATTTTCTCAAGAAAAAGGCAGATAAATCCCTTAATACATGGTTTGGACCGAGTTCGATCAAATTACTAAAAACTTAGGCTCAATTTAAAATCAAACATGGGTAGGTTGCAAGTAATAGATTTCTCGAACAAAGCCATGGAACAAATTTAATAATCATGCTAAAACAAACAGAAAACATGGGCCGTCAGACAGTCCTTGAGATTCTCGTGGAGCCCATGTAATTGTCCGAGCAGAGAGAATTATTCGCTTGTCTTTTAATATGGGTTTGATTGTAGGATCGAAAGATGAGAATCTTGGTAGACTAATACAAGAAGGGCCCATGATCACTTCTGCATAGGCCCCAACTCTAATTCACAAGCAGTCTCTTTCCATCAACAGCTTATTATTATGTGTGAAAAATATTAAAATATATTCTTGTTTGAAGCCCCGATAGCATGTTCCTTGATCTGGTAATTTGGATTGTTGTTTTGGTTATTTTTTAAAGTATTTTTATTTAAAAATATATTAAAATAATATTTTTTTTAAAAAAATAATTTTAACATCAGTACATTGATAATAATCTAAAAATACTAAAAAAAATTAATTTAAAATAGAAAATAAAATAAAAAAAATCATTTTTTTTCAAAAATATTTTTAAAACTTTAGGGTCTAACTCAAAGAAGTCTTCTTGAACACGAAGGACACTTTCAAGTAAATTTAATGTCTATTTGGAAGTTTGTTTGATGTTGGTTTTGAAAATGCTTTTTTTTTCAGAAATATATCAAAATAATATATATTTTTTATTTTTTAAAAATAATTTTTGACATCAGCACATTAAAACAATCTAAAAACACCAAAAATATTTAATTTAAAATAAAAAAAAATTCATTTTTTTTTCAAAAATACTTTCAAAAAACTCTTAGTCTACGTGGCCGCTTGGAGTTCGACTCTGGCCTCTCCAACAAGACAGAGCAACTAACTTCCATGTCCATGACACTAAAAAATCACACGCCTGCACTGGATTGCAGAACCCTGATGGTCATGCAAATGTCTCCCATCACCAGATTAAGCTGGCACGCGTCACCCAACCAGGCACAATCTGCAGTCATGCCCACCCCCCGAACCTGCTTCCCAGCTCCTACAAGCCTTAATGGTGAAATTTCTATATATAGCTTCACCCTTCAGGCCACTACCACTACCAACAAATACTCATAGACGAGTACCAGTGAGCTTGCAATACCAAGTTTTCATCTTTTTTTATTTTCTTTTCTCTCTCCCTCATCCGTGCTGTTTTTTCTAAGAGCAAGGTTGGTTCTTTGTTAAGGTGCAGTTGATTTTAGAGTGACAAGAGGCATGGAGAGACAACATGTGGCGTCTTGGCTTCTCATCCTATTAGGATTCGCCCTCTGTAGTTACGTGCTAGCTGAAGCAAAGAAAGAAGGGAGATTAATGAGGGGCAAGAATTTTATGGACCATGAGGCGAAACGTGTACTCGGAGTGAAGGGTGGATATCGGGTGTCTTCTGGTGGTTACGGTGCAGGTTCAGGCAGTGGTTATGGACAAGGGGGTGGACAAGGAGGTGGCAGTGATAAGGGCTATGGGCCGGGCAATGGCGAGGCCGGGGGCTACGGCAGTGGTGGGGGTGGGGGAACTGGAACTGGCACTGGGAATGGGAACGGGAATGGGAATGGCATGGGCCAAGGTAGTGGGTTTGGCGTTGGCTGGGGTGGCGGCTTTGGAGGTGGATCTGGTTCTGCTGGCAATGGTGGAGGAAATGGGGGCTCAGGGTATGGTGGAGGCATAGGTGGCGGGGGAGGTGGAGGCATAGGTGGTGGGGGAGGTGGAGCAAATGGGGGCTCAGGGTATGGTGGAGGCATAGGTGGCGGGGGAGGTGGAGGCATAGGTGGTGGGGGAGGTGGAGGAGGGGGGATATGATCACAACAATGTCCATATCACAGGTTCGGGGTCAGAAAACCGATCTTGATATGGTGATGAGAACCCCCATGTTTCACCAACGAAAAACTACTAATTTCCCTAGTGTCTTGAAGCAGAGAATAAGGATTCAATCTCCGTAGCAGCTATTTATGCATTATCTATCTTAGCGAGTTCGTCAATGTTTAGCAGCAAGCTCTAATAAATAGCAATCGTTAGCATTATCCAGTGCTAGGGTCATCCATTGCCACCACAAATAAATGCGATAAAACACTAAATATGGAAGTCATCCCTAACAATTGAAACGAAATCTAAACTTATTTGTGCACTTCCAACACGGGAAATTAAAATCTGAGAGCCCCTGGAACAATTCTGGTGGACCAAAACCATGAGTTCACAGTGCACCCAAATGACCTTGGTCATGTAACTTTCTATACCAGCAACCATGAAATTCTTGCAAATTATTTTACTCGTCCATATTTCTATACTTATTAGGGCTGTACACCCGGAAAAAAAAAATTATCTCGGTTGGCATGTCTAAACTCTAGGTGAATGATATCCACAACTGTCTCGTCTATATCCCAATCAGCACAAAGGGATGCCCCATATTACTGGAGTCAACTGCCAGGGAAGAAATAGAGACTATAGGCAACTACTTTCCCTCTCAACAATCCCAAAGGTTATGAGCACTTCAATTGCATGTGAACGTATTCTCAATAAGTATTTGGCAAGCAGCAATAGCACAATTAGGGCGAAAAAACTCTTAGCACAATCGTTTCACGTATGGATTAGAATAAAAAAAGAGTCAAAGAAAGGACCTATAAAGATTGGCAAAAGCGTCGAATCTAACTATGCATCGGAAAGAATGCTGCACAAACATCATATTATAATTCAATGATCCCAACCAGCAGGGTAGGTATACAAATGCATCAATGCACAACGCATAAATGTTATTAGTATCACACAGCGCATAAAAATGATAATATAAACAGGCAAGAACCTTACATACTTGAAACAAATTATACTTAGCAACAGTAATCAGTCTTGTTTGTGGTCAAGCCAAAGGAGAAGGGCTCCATGGTTGGAGATATCAAGCAGCAGAGCAATGCTTGTCATTCTTAGGCCTGAAAAATTTCATGTTAAATAGGTTATGTGCAGCCCTAATTGTCTTGTATATTGAAATCATTGCAAGCATGACCTTTCTATAAGAAAGATATGAGTGGGGAGACTACATGAATATTCATTAGAGCAATGCCCAGGAATATGACCCAAGTCATGGATAGCAGATTCCTCATAGATTGTCACTGATGATTGTCTACTTAAAGATGACAGCTAAAGAAGAATCTTCATTTAAATAAGTGGCAGAAACAATAAACTTTTCACATAAGAAAGTGGTGATGCAAGGAATGATGACCACCCACCCATTTCCATAAAAACCTGCCACCTTACATTTATAGCATGCTGCCTGTAGTTTCTTTTTCAACAATAAAAAACAATTCTTCAAAGAGATCTGGTTTTCTTAAAAAGGGATTTCTTCTCATCCTCAATTTGAGGTTCAATCATGATTGAGGAAAACACCATCTACAGCATTTCAAGAGGTAATTAAGGATTATTCAAAAGAGACGAAAACCACTGGAGGATTTTTTTTCTGTAAGACCTTGAGTCAAAAACCTAAGATCTCAACTCAAACTCCCATACCCTACCACCTGAGCTACCCCATGCCAGGGGGCAACCCAGGGGAAATTTTAGTTGTTACTATAATGCTGCTGCTTGTTTTCCAAATGGAGGTTATAAGAAAAACCTTATAAATCAGTCTAATGATAAATGACACCAAATAAAGATTTCTGCCAAATATTTTTTATCTCTCTGCTATTGAAAGCATGGAAACTACATTAATCATATTGTCCTATGAAATTAACAACTTTATATTCAAACCCTTTCAGGAACCTCAACTTCCTGCAAAAGCTTAGGGGAATAAGGCACATGAAAGAGAAAGCAATATGCATGAATTAAACAATTTCCAACCTGCTATCCAGGTTTGAGCCCCCTGTCGGGTCCCTTTCTTCAGCAACAGGCTTCGATTCTGGATCTGTACATGTCCTACATATGAGAGCAGTGATAGTATCATAACTTAATAATAAGCTGATGAAAAGACCAAGGAACGAGACTAACAGATAAAGGATTGAAGAGGGAAATAGCCAAACATTCAGGACATACATTTCATCTGTAAAATTTGGTTGACGGGATGATAATGTACTTAAATCTGGAGTCACAGCAACAAGATTTTCCAATTCAGATGATCCTGGTTTATTGTCTCCCTGCAAAACAAAATTAACCAGGGATTGTTCAAAGTCATTATAGGAAACACAAGTGCTCTACGCTGCAGTGGAAAATACCTACACTAGGTTTGTCTTCCATCCACCCTGGTGCTCTCTCCAATAAAAGGGCAATATACTGCTCCATAGCCGCCTCTGGACTCATGCTTCCCAGCCTTTGCCAAGCATTCCTTGCACAACGTAACCAGTGCCCTCGATCACTCATACATAGCAGCTGTCAACCCTGTTATTGTAACTAACTATCAAACTATACAGTGCAAGTTTTGGGTATAGGCAGCCCCTAAGCTGTTGTTCTGTGCTTTCATTTTCTTTTTCTTAGGTGTTCAATCCCTCTAGCAAAAGATTGTGGCTGATGGCTGCCGTAATCTTGAATTTTGTATACTACGCTCTGTGGATTTTTGGCTATTTCCAAACAATTGAATCACTACCAGCAATAAAAATCTAGGGTAGAGGAAAAGGAAAAGGACTGCGACCAAACCAATCGTGGCAAGAGCAGCACCTCTAAGTTTCCAAATAAAGACAATAGGGTCATTGTTATCTGTTTTTTTCTACAAGAAAATACTATAGCAGACCTAAGCATGGCGGGAAACAGACAAAATGGCCATAAGAACATCACTTTTACGAGAAAATACTGTGGAAGTCCTGAGCGTGGAGGGAAACAAACAAAATGGCCATAAAAACATCATTCAGGACTACCTATCCAGACGTGGATTTCCAACGATTTCCATGTGTTCGTTTTCTGATTTTCTTTTATTTTTTTCTAAATAACCTTGTTTGCAATCATTAATTCTTGATTCACATGCCGTAAATTTTCACTTTTTGTATCACCAAACCATATTCTCTCACCTAAGACTATCTTGTCCTATCCTTTGACAAACTTAAAAACCTCGAATGGAAAACGTTTATCTGCTCTCGTTCAGACAATTTAGCAAACAATAAGAGGAGAGAATACAGGGGGGGGGGGGTAAAGCAGAGACGTTAAGTTAGTTTAGGAAAATTTAATACCACTTAGCACGAGCAGAAACCTTGAGAGCCATGGGAGGCTGCTCCCTGCAAGGCCCCTCGGTAGCAATCTTATGAAGTCCATACAACTCCATCTGCAAATCACTTCCCGCACTTGCCAATCTCTCATCTTTATCTCCAGACTCCTCAACAAACTTTGCTGCTTCTCCAAATATTTTCTCCAATTCACTCCTTTCTATCCCTTCCCAGTCATCATCCTCGTCAACATCAATTTCTTCAACTCTCTCTTCTGAATCACTCCCAGCAACCCCAATCTCCTCGACAACGTTTAATTCAACGCCAATCGGTTCCTCTCCTCTGTTTTCTCTATTAGAACTAACCAAGTTTACTTGCTTGACGTCCTCATCATCAAAGTCACCTTCTTCTTTTAGCTTGTCTTCTTTCTCCTCTTCTATTAAAACTGCCTCGACCAATTCTTGAGCCCCAGCTTCACTTTCAAGTAGTATCTCCTCGCGAGTTGCTGACTCTTTAGCTTCCTCGACTGAAGAGCTTCCCATAACAAATTCATGGACCTTTTCTGTTACTTGTTCAACAAATTCTGTTCTCATTTCGCTCTTAGGCCCCTCGACATCCAATCTTTCACGATACAGTAACTCCTCCATCATCCGCTTTTCTTCTTCTTCTTCACCGACAATCTCCGCTGCAGCAAAAACTTCTCGATCAACATTTTGACTATGAGAATCGTCGTGGTGGCTAGAATCACCACTGGACAAGGCCAAAGAAACAAATTTGGCTATAAGAAAGGAGAACAGAACAGCAATAACACCAGTCACAAGAAGTTCTTTAACAAGCTCCATCTTTTTTATGGAAGCAAAGAGAAGAAGCAGCGAGAAGGAGATAGTCTTTTGTTTTTGACGGGGGGAGAAGTGGAAAAGACAGAAGTAATAAAGGGATCGGAACAGAAGAGAAGGAGAGGGAAAGGATAATTGCAGGGAAGAGCAAGGCATATTCTGCTGCTTTATTTTGCTTTTTCGTTAAGTTTATACGGTGATGTGGGTCCCAAATAGGCTAACTGTAACACTGTGCTGGGTATCTAAAAGGTGCACAATTAGCCACCGGGACCCACAGTGATTCGGCCTTGTTTTCCTATTTATACAAGCTCATTTTGAATTTTATTTTTAAAACTTATTTTTTAAGATATTTTTAAATGATTTTGATATATTTATATTAAAAAATAAAATCTAAAAATATTATTTCAATATTTTTATGCGTGATTGATGTCCTATTAGTTTTTGCATATGCAGTTTTAAAATATAGATTTGACAGAATATATAATTATAAATTTTATTTATTTATTTCAAGAGTTGTTTATTGAGATTTATATAAATTCTGATATATATTGATTAACTAAATATTTTTTACATTTATAATTAAAATTAAACAGATATTGCATAATAAAGATATATAAAATCTTAATAAATATTTTGTTCATAGGCTCGTTTGAGTATGTTTAAGATTCATGTTGGATCAATTTATAGATTATTTATAAAATTATATTTATTATTTTTATCAAGTGAAAACATTGTTTATAAATTATTTTTTTATGATTTTAGATTATTTTGATATATTGGTATCAAAATAATTTTTAAAAACAATATATATATATATATATATATTATTTTAATACATTAATAAACAAAATAACATTTTAAAAAATAATATTAATCACACCCTCTATCATACTCGGTATTTTTTTTATCTTGACATGCTTTTAACATTAATCACCTCAAAATCAGGTAATTTATGACTGATTGACCCATACCAAACTCAATTCAAACACCGTCAAATCGAAAGGGATTATTGGTTTGAATGTAATGATGTTTGAACTGAATTTGATTACATCAAACATATTATATCACCTCATTTTAATCAAGCAAGTATTGAAAATAATTAAAAATAAAATTTATTCTAGATCATACTCAGAACAGCAAGATCACCGGATCGTTTCAAGATTTTTGCTAAATAAAATCCAGTCCTAGATCACCAGATTGTTTCAAGACTTGGCTGAGTGTGTTTTTGTTTTGTCTTACCACTTGTTATCCTTGGATCAGCGACTCAGCATACAAGATAGGCTCGTCACATTCTTGGAAAATAACTGTTCCACCTAACTAAACGGTCCCTTAGATGTATCCATAGCCTATATTTTTTTTTTATATATATATATTTTAATTCCTTTGACAGACGTTTATAGAGGAAAATAAAGAGCTAAATTAATATAATTTATACATATATTACTTCTTAAAAAAGCCAATCAGCTGTCGAAATTTATAGTGAAACGGTCCTAAATATTTGTTTAAAAATATAGTTGAAATTGTTTTTGTTCAGAAATATATCAAATAATATTATATAAAAATAATTTTTAATATCGGTATATAAAAATAATTTTTAATATTAGTATATAAAAATAATTTAAAAAACTATTTTTTTAATTTAAAATAAAAAAATATATAATTTTTTATTTTAAATATACTTTTAAAACACAGTAACAGGCCCCCTAAAAATCCCACAGGCTTGATGGCTGGCTTGACTACGCAGGCTGGTCGGTTCAAGTTACTGACGAAACTTGAGCTTTTTTTAAAACATTTTTTTGACAACTTGCAAGTCTGAGTTCCTGCCCGATCATTGACTGGCTCGGCAAGGGCAGAGACGAAGGGCTCAACAAGGGTTGCGTGGTTCCCGATTTTCTTTTACTCGACACTGCTGGAGTTTTTTCGTTGAAAATATAGCGATGCTTATCTCTATCCACGGGGCAGTGATGACTGCAGGTAAAGGCATCTTCCTTTAATAATGAAGGTGGGTTGCGAAGAGGAAACCCATGATGGTGGACAGGATAGGAGTGTGGGTCTTCGTTTCCCCCTCGACAAGTATCCATTAAATGATTCCATAAACGAAACTAACCTAATTTCAAAGTTTTGAATCTTCTCTCCAGTTGAAAAATCACAGCAAATTAATTTCATTAATGCGGTTAGTCAAATGTACATTCACACGCATCGCTGCATCAAACATGACCTCCTTCCGCCAGCAAGGTAAAGAAGAGATTCTCCTTTTTTTTTATCTTAGGTTCAAGCCTTGTCAGACACGCATGTCATTCCAACAGTGATTTACATGCTTATTGGGCTTGCAGATGTTCAGTGAGCTCGAGAATTAGTTGTGGTGCGTGCAAGCTGACCCGGACACCTCGGTTATAAAACAAAAATTGATCTCCTTCCAGGACCCGAACCACACAAAAAAAAGGAAATAAAAAGGTCAAAAACAAGGACTCGATTTTTAAATAATTACGAATAAGAAATATTTTAAATTAACGCAGTACACTTTGCTATCCATGAATTAAGCTGGTGAACTGTAGCCTAGGCTGATAATATAGAGGGGGGGTCAAGGTTGGTGGTCCTGTGATGACACGGGCCAGAGCCTGGTACTTTAGAACTTTCTACCTGGTCCAGACTTTCAGGGGTGATAGGCTAGCTGTTCAATGAAAGTGCAGGGCCGAGACGCAAATCGGATTGGTTTTAGCCCGGCCTTCCTGGGGTACTGGGCCATGACACATTTGACATACCATTTTCCTTTGTAATCTTTCCTGCTCCGTTTGAGATTATGATTCATCTCTACGTCAATTCATACATATTTATAAGTCCACACAGTTATTATATTTTGTTTATTCTTTATCATTTACTTGTTTTTAGTTTTTATTTATTATCTCTTTTAGCCCTTTTCCTATAAAGAGTCAAATTTTGATCCTCTCTAGATCAAGTTTTGAATGAGAAACCTTTTGCTTTGTATAAAACAAATATTCGAGGTCTGATTTCTTTTTCTTTATCATATTTTATTTTTTACTTGACAAACTCTCGATGTATGTGGTTATCGTGCTGTGAGTCCGAGGGAATATGTCAAAATAATCAGGTTACTTTGTTTTATTATTTATTAATAATCTTTTGTTTTAACCTGTATATAATCTCTTTGCATTTAAGTTAAATAGTTAATTAAGTATTAATGCTATTCGTAAGTAAAAACCTAGCTTCCTCCCTTGTTTTTTTTTATTGTTTAGCAAATATAAATTAAATGCTAGACTAGTAAATAAATCAAACAAATGACCTAAAGTTACCTGATAGTAAAATTCCTGCCATTGCATTTATTCGTGTCAAATTCATCAGCATTTACTAGTGCTACGTAGAATCATGCTATGAATAGATCCTCTATCAACACTATTGACAAATACTACGCCAATACTTGCCGGTGATTAATTACACCTCCTTTACAAGTTGTTTGCCCGTGTAGTTATAAAATCTGAAATGGGGCAAAGTCTTGGGGTGTTTGCAATTGTATTACAAAAATTTTTGAAAAAAAATAAAAATAAAATAAAAATATTTTTTTTATTTTAAATTAAAAAAATTAGTGTTTTTAAATTATTTTCACGTGTTGGTATCAAAAATAATTTTTAAAAAATAACAATAAAATATTATTTTAATATATTTTTGAAAAAAAATCATCACAACCACTTCCCAAATAAACAATGTGTATAAACTATAAAGGATAAACCGGGGTTGATATATTCTTTTAGAATTTTAAACAATGTGTATAAACTATAAAGGATAAACCGGGGTTGATATATTCTTTTAGAATTTTAATTGCATTGCTTTAATTAAAAAATTTAAAAATAAATAAATTAAAACCTGGTTCCACGGCTAGATCCAGTTTTTTTAACCAAGATACTTATAACCTTAACATTAACATAGTTAATGTTAAGACAGAATATCTCCACACAATATCTTATTTTAAAACGATGGACTCGAGGAACATGGATTGAGAAAAGTGAGATCCTTTAAAGTCAAGAGCGTGTGTGTGTAATCAATCCACGCAAATGGTTGGTCTGGTAGATTTTTTTATTTTTTATCTTTTAATGTATTGGATTGAGATGCGTCATTTAATTTTAAAATAAATACATCATCAATTAAAAGAATAATAATAATAATGCTTGTTCGTGAGCTCAACCGTACAACCACCGTCCATCGAGCAAGCAATGGCTCCACCTTAAAGTAAAAAAAAACCCAGAGTCAAAGACCCGAAAAGGTTAAACGCGTCCCAGTGGTCGCTAATGGTTGGGCCATTTATTAGGAGGCTATGTTATTGGGTTGCATGGGTCCACCACTTATTCGTGTTGTCAGAAGCCCTGTCACGCGGACCAACCAGTGAGCTCCTCACTGTAACTAGTGAGCTCCAGCTGTATGGTTTACTTTGATTATAAACCAGTACGCGCACTAGAGAATTTAGTTTTGTAAATATTTTTTTTAATTATCTGAGTAGTTGATATTAAAAAAAATTATTTTAATATATTTCAAAATAAAAATATATATTTAAAATAACATGTATAATTATTTGTTTAGCATCGTTGTCCAATGTATTATAATTTTTTAATTTTTTAAATTAATATTTATATATTTTAATTTATTTTGATTTGTCGATGTCAATAATAATTTTTTTAAAATATTATTTTAAATAAAAAATAACACTTTAAATATAATCTATAGCACACTTAAATAAAATCAGTTAAGTGAGATTAAGCAACTCTCCATGGACCTGTTTTCTGAAATTTATGACCAATCTACAGCGAAGCCTCTTGGTTTTGGACAACTTTTGTCCATAGTTATAAAAAAATATTAATTAATCAAAATATTATTAAACCTTAAATTTAAGTCAAAGTCAAGAACAAACAAAAATAATATTTAATTGAAATTATTAATTCGGGCATTTAACGAAGTTTCCACAGCAATCCCTCGCGACAATTAATGCACGAGAGAAAGTGTACATTTCATTTTCTATCATATCATCATATCCGGTCCATAAATCTAAATTACCATGTTATTATATCAATTTACATGTTATCGGATCAACCTTTTAATATATATATATATATATATATATATATATATATATATATATATATTTAAATAAAATCTAGTAGAATAAATCAAATCACTAAAAAATTAAACCAGGTTAATTAAATTTTTTTTGGATCCACGTATAATACATTTCTAACTAGAAACCATAATTAAATTAAATTAAAATATAAATCTTAAAGCTTCTAGGATTTGATATTGTGAAAATGATTGGTTATAGTGTTTTTATTTAAAAATATATTAAAATAATATATTTATTTATCTATAATATCAGTATATTAAAAAAATAAAAGTATATTTAAAAAAAAATCATTTTAAATTAAAAAAATTAAAATTTATAAAAAACACGATTATACCGTGAAAACAAATGCTCTCTAAATTTCTAATCAGATCCAGCGTAACAACTATTTTATACGCCCATACAAACCCCCATCCGGTAAAAAAAAGAAAAAAAACCGCAGGCGTAGTTCTTTTCAGTTGGCTATATCTCTGAACATAAATAGGGTATCCGCTAGGCAGAATTTGCCGTGGTCTCCTCTCCTCTCCTCTCCTCTCCTTAGGCTGTAGTTTCCCAAACCACATCTCCTGCACACCAGAGCCTGTTTCATCATCAGAAGAAAAAAATGGGTGGCGGCAACGGGCAGAAGGCAAAGATGGCTCGGGAGAAGAACTTGGAGAAGCAAAAAGCTGGTTCCAAGGGTAATTGATTGGCTGTTAATAAAACCTTAGCAATCCTAATCTATCTCTTTGTTTATTTGACTGCTCGATGTTTGTTCGAGGAGATCTATGTGGTTATGTTCATGTTCTGACTCGATTTTGTCGTCCGATGTATATGCAGGAAGTCAGCTCGAAGCAAACAAGAAAGCCATGTCGATCCAGGTATTTACTGCTCTTACTCTTATCGGCCGCTAATTTTCTAACAATTTAATTCTTATAATTTTTAAATTTACTTTATTTAGTGAAAGCTGAGGCTGAAATTAGGTCAGAATTGGTTGATTTTGTCAAAGAATCAGTTCAACCCGATCACCCCATCATCTCTAAACAAAAAGTAGTATTGGTCGTGTAAGTTTTAAGCCCAGAGGGCTTTTAACTGAGAGTATGTATTACGTATCAATGTAAAACTATTTTTTTTATGATCTTAGCCATCGGCTTAAGCTTTTGAGTTGAACTGATATTTGGAAAAGGGTCTGTTTTTTTTCTTTTCTTTTCAAATTTATTATTACTTTCTTGAGATAATCCTCCTCTATAGTCACTTATCTAGGCATGAATTAATCATAGGCTTTTAACTGAGAGTATGTATCAGGTATCAATGTAAAACTATGTTTTTATGATCTTAGCCAATGGCTTAAGCTTTTGAGTTGAACTGATATTTAGAAAGGATCTGTTTTTTTCTATTTTTTTCAAATTTACTATTACTTTCTTGAGAGATAGTCCTCATCTGTAGTCACTTATCTAGGCATGAATTAATCATAGGAAGAAACCCAGCCTCAACAACTAATCAATGATCAAGAATCATCATTACTTGCTTTTCCATGTCTGTCTAGTGACCACTGTAAAGCCACGGTTCAGTATTGGTTTTTGAATGAATCTGCGGCAACTGAGAGAGGTGCCCTGATCTTCTTGTTATATCTATGCTTTTCATTGGCTTCTATCATGGAATTTTTTAGATCATCGCAGTCGAGTCGATAACATTACCTCCTGTTAGGTCTTAATCTACATGATTACAATTCAATTATGGAAGTACATGGACTGAAAATCTTGTTTTTGGCCTGTCTAATAAACTGTTGGGTTTTGTTTGCAGTGCAAGGTGTGTATGCAGACATTCATTTGTACCACATCGGAAGTGAAATGCAGGGAGCATGCAGAAGCCAAGCACCCCAAATCTGACGTCTATGCATGTTTCCCCCACCTCAAGAAATGAAGATGAAGCAGGAGGGGAAGAAAGAACTTGTGGGGATGGGTTAAAAGCTCCATATATATTGTCCTAGGTGATCAAGTTTGGAACTTGCAATGCAATTCGTTCAGATTCTTGGATGTTATTGCTATGTATTGTGGATTATGTTTATAATAATATAATGTCTTAGTTACACTAGTGACTTCATCTTTGCCAGCGCTGTTTTTGCCTTAGGGGGGTGTTTTTCGCCTTTCAAAGATCTTGAAGAAAATTGATTTTTTTTTAATTTTAAATTAATTTTTTTTTGATGATTTTAGATCATTTTGATATATCAATATCAAAAATAATTTTTTAAAAATAAAAAAATATATTCTGATATATTTTTAAAAACACTTAATTCCTTTTAGATTGCGCCGCACGTTAGAACTTTATATGTGCCTGGAAGCTGAAGTGATATCCCTTCTCAATTCAGCATCCCAGATAATGCTGTGTTTGATACCAGAACAATCCTCGTTAAAACTCCTGTCCTCTCCGGTCCCTCCTGTGTTCCGGTGTACTGATAAGTTGCCACGGTGGTGGCAGGAAGGGGAGATTATGCTCTTTATAGTTGAAAAAAACCTCACTGCGTCGCGTCATTTCAGGTCTATCATCTATGGCCAGGTAGTCTTACTGATCAGTAATAAATAGTCTTTGCAATGAACGAGTCACGAAAACTCGGATCCCGAAACCTCAGATTAGATGAAATTTCTTATTGTTTTATCTAGTATGACTCCTTGTGTGGACTCATGACGTTATCTTGTTTATTTCTTTTTAATTAAATTGAAGTTCTCAAATGAAAGAAAAAATAAAATAAAAAATTGAAAGGACTGGTCTCTACTCTCTACAAATACAAGTCCATACAAACAACAAACCGAAGCCCCTCGTGAATTGGGCCGGGCAAGAAGGAAAGGTTAAAAACCCCGGTTCTTAATCATTAAGTGCTCGGATATAGAACCATGGTTATCAAACACGTAACTGCTGAAAAAAATCAGGATTTGAAACCTAATATGGGTCGATTTGTAGTTGTTGAATGGAATAAGATATTAATATAGCTATAAATTCAATAGTATTATTTTAATAAAAATAATTAAATTCAATATTCGAGATAATTTAATAATTCTTATTTTTTTTTAAGCAATCTCCTAACCAGATAAGATAATTATATAGAAAACACTCAAACCACCACAAATATTAAAAATTAATCTGGTTATTGATCGAGTCTTAAAGGGGTTTGGTTTAAAAAAAATATTATTTTCTTAAAAAAAGAAATCAAACTAACTTATAAAAATAATTAAATTTTTCTTAGGTCAACAATTAACTTTTTTTCTTTTTTCTTTTCTTTCTAGGCAACATTGTATTTATTTATTTTTAAATTAAACCGTGTTTATCCAAGATAACCATCTCAGCCAATTCATGACCCAAATCTTTGACTGGGTTGGTGTCATGGTTCGGGCCGGTTTTAATAGCATCGCAAACCACAAAGAGATCGCAACGAGTCACTCCTCTTTCTTCCCCATAAAACAACCGTCTCGGGAACACTAGCAAAATCAAACAGCTTCACTATCTTCATTTCCCTGATTAATTCCCTCACTAGTCATTCGCACCTCGTATTCAAAAACAATCATAAATCTTATCCACGCCTAAAGCAAACAGATTGTTGAAATAAGCAACGTAGTTATACGATCAACCACAGGCTGTCTGGTTGGTGATGGACCCTAACATAATGAGGCTTCTCGAAGAAGACGAGGTAAGCATTATTATTTTTCCCTTTTATTTTCAACTTAATTTTGATCCTGATGGATTTTTGGACTGGTGTTTAAAGGACGAAACCATGCATTCCGGTGCTGATGTGGAGGCTTTCCAAGCTGCCTTGAACAGGGATATTGGGGGCGATGTGTACAGCTCTCAGCCGTCTGATTCGGTTGCAGGTATGTTTTTGATCTTCATTCGACCGCATTTTAATCAATCTATTCAGTTTCTTATAATTGACTTGCAGTATAGAATTATAATATGATTTAGGCTGAAATATGAGGTAGTGGAGGTCAGGATTAATATGCTAGCATATAAAGTTGAAGAAATTAAAAAAAAAATTCAATATTTTTTGTTGGTACTGTGCTCATTTAATGGCTGCAGATTGTCAAGTAGCCGGTCAGTTTATCATATTGCCAGTAACACTTGTGCTTGTGTCGAGTCCTTTCCTACTTTTTTCAAGTTAGTTGATGCAGTGGAAGAAAGAAAGCTATGATTTCTCAATCCCTAAATTTTATGGCGTTGAACTGTAGAGAAAGAAACTATAGCGTACTACAGAACTGGGGAGGTAGAATGCGCTGACAAAATTTCAGTCTGATTTAATGGTTGGATTACAAGTTATGCCCATTTTGGTTAGAAAGCTCGTTTGAAAAGTACAGAATTCTTCCTGGACTTGTCGATACTCTTCTTGATTGTCCGGAATATATTTTACAATTGTGCTTTGTGCTTGGTATATCAGCTTGTCTTGAATATATTTAAAATCTTGATTATTTATCAAACACAACTGTAAAATATAGTTGTTTTGTCCCATGAAAAACAAAGTTCCAGTCAACAATTTCCAAATCGGCCAACTGCAGGGAAAAATGACAATGCAAATAATACCGAGGAACTCAATGCACAAAATGTTCAACAACAACATCATCATCAGGAACAGCACTCATCTGCAATGGAGACAAAGCAGAATGGACCTAATGCTGAGAACCAACAACAGCTGGGGGTTTCCCCACAGGAACCAACCCACCCGCCATTAATCAAGAAAACATCCCAAGATGATATTAAACAAGAGCCTGTGGAACAGGTTCCTCTCCAGACTCCTCAATTGATTGGGATGCAAAGCTCTGAGCAAAATCCTATCCCAAAATCTGAGCCTGATAAAATTCAAAGTTCTGATGGTGATCCTAACTTTTTAAATTTTCAGAAGATGAGCAATCAGCAAACTGCAGGCACAGATCAGGTGGGTAGCCAAAAGAATAGCAGGCAGATACCTTTTGCAATATTGTTGCCTGCCTTAAAGCCCTATCTTGATAAAGACAGAGAGATGCAGCTACAAACTTTATATAATAAACTGAGGGTGGGTCTCTGACATGAATTTCTTTGTTCTTGTGATTTCTCCTTTATGCACGGGACTGGTTATTATTATCATATATCTTCCTTTTGCTATTTTTAGAAAAATGAAATTGCAAAAGACCAATTTGTCAGACTTATGAGAAATATTGTTGGGGATCAAGTGCTCAGGTTGGCAGCTGCACGACTGCAATCACAGGCAAGTAATGCATGGGTTAGTGAAATTGTAATGAGCGTAGGAATCTCTTAGTGATATTAGGCTAAAACTAGCTTGTCCTGCACTGCAGCCAGGTACTAACCAGTCCCAGTTACAGCCTCAAGCTGGTCGCCAGCACAATGTGCCAATGCCTGCTGGTATCAGTGCTGCACAGTTTCCTGATCCACATCATTCTGTACTTCACCCGAGAGGATCTATTCCTTCAGAACCATCTCATAATCCTCTTTCAGCAGTCCAATTGCAGACGGATTCAAGCATTGCCAATTCTCAGAAATCCAAAGCGGTGGAATGGAAGCCAGATTCTCCTGTAATGCAAGCAAGCCAACCGCATTCCTCCAATGCCAGCATTGCCAATCAAGAAAGAGAGCGATCCTTGATTTCACCGCAAGGGCAGAACAAGCAACAACAACATGTGCACTTTCCACCAGCTTCCTTTCCAATGTATGGAAGCAGTGGTAGTAATTATCATCCATATTCTGGGACAAATGTTAGTACTCCAGGACCATCTGTGAAGCCACAACCCCTTGATCCACAAACAAGGCAAATTTCACATCATCAAAATATGGGCGTGACTCAAACAGGAGGGCCAGCGCATAACATGATAAGCACACCGAAGTTTGAGAGGCTAAATTCTGCTGATGATCCTGGTAGAGTGCAAAGTGGTTCTGTTTCCCAATACACAAACAAATCAGCATTGCAACAGAATTCAGCTCCTTGGCAAGCACCACCAAATAGAGAGAAAAGTCCTGCTCCATTCTCATCGTTGAAATATGTAAAACCAGGTTTGCTTGAACAGGCTGGTGAGCAGCAGAACAAACCCCAGTTGTTGAGCCCTCAAGTGCTGTCTCCATCAACTGTTGAACAGGGAAATGCAATTTCAGTAAATTTAAAGGATCAATCTTTAGACAAGCAATCTTCTAAAATTGTTTTTTCAACAGTGCCTCCCAATTCTTTCCCCCCTTCAATTGCAACTCAAATGGACCCCAATGACCAGGTACTTTCATACTGATCATGAATATAATTCTACCACATCTAGTTGTTTGAGGTCTTGATTTCATAGTTTATCTATTATCTCTTAGGTCGTTGTTTAACCACTCGATGAATTCTTAATCTGACAGCTGAACATTTGCAGATGAATACAGCTGTTTGTTTTTTGCATGGGTGCTTTACTTTTAAACTTGCTTTTGTTTTTCCCTTTAATTTTCCTTTGTTCTTATGTGGCAACCCCCCCCTCCCCCCCAATTTCATGCAATGCTAGGAACATTTGATTTTGTTCTATTCTTGTGACCATGAACATTGATGAGGCTGGATTAAGATAACTTGTCCATTGGGCATAGGTGAAACTTGATATATTATACCAAGCATCAATGAGAGCAAGCATATATATGATTGGGAAACAGGGATTGAAAAGGTGAAACTCGAAACTGCTTCATTGAAGGAAGATACTGGCTACTTTGAAACTGGTTGAAAAATGTAGCCTTCTCCACTATCCATGAAAATGAACCACATGTCATCCTGCATTTTGCAAAACTCAAACACTCTTTTGGTGTGTGAATATGATGTATCGTGGGAGGAGATATCAAATCAAAATAGAAAAGAACAGTAAATGTGATGTCTAAACTAGAAGAAAATTGAATCTGGAACTGGAAAAATAAGTTTACGGTTTGTAGACGACCTCTAAAATGTAAACCGATTGATAAATTATAAGAAATGTCTGGAAAAATAGCGCAGGCCGCCTTATTTACACTAGTTGTAGGTCTAAATCCTAATCCTTTTTGAAAAGGAAGCACTGTTAAAATTTACAGGACTAATAGAGAATCCAAATAACACAAGCATTTTCGTAACCAAATTAAAAAACTGAAATTACTAAACAAATATAAATTCTTCTGAAAGCTCCTGTTCCAACATGGAGATAGCTAAAAGCATCCTCTGTTTTAACCTTGGCTCCTAGTTGTGTTGGAATATATGAGTTAATTTGTCTTTACCAACTTATTCCCCTTTGGTTTGACTCAGATTGAGTGTCAATATGGTATACAGATTCTCCAATTGCATGAAATTTTATGAGGATTTTTAATTTAACTCATCTGAAATGTTGTTTTGTGCACATAATTTCGCAAACAAAACTGCTGGAATGATTAAACTAGTCATTTTCCGTCCATTGATGAATAATATCCTTTTTGTTTCTATATGTTATCAGGCAAGCTCACGAATCTCATCTGTAGCTTCTCCTGCTGGAGTTGATGAAAGAACACCTCCCAAAAAGCCTTATGTTGGCCAAAAGAAGCCATTTGAAGCACTTGGTTCTTCTCCACCAGCGTCAACGTAAAGTAGCTCCTTTTATGGACCAAGAATGATTTTAATTGACTCATTTAATTCTTAATTCCATTAAATGCTCTTTTTCAATCATGTTCAATGGATAATCTATGGGATAACATGCAGTAAAAAGCAAAAGGTATCCGGGGCTTTTTCGGATCAAAGCATTGAACAACTCAACGATGTCACTGCTGTCAGTGGAGTTAATCTCAGGGTATTTTTTGCAACCATCAAGATTGTTTGTGCAAAAGTATTATCTAGCAAGGAAAAGCACTCCTTTGACAAATAAGCTTAGAATTCTTAGGATATTTTTCTTTGATATAGGAAGAGGAAGAACAGCTATTTTCAGGGCCGAAGGAGGACAGTCGAGTTTCAGAAGCATCACGACGGTTTGTACAAGAAGAAGAAGAAAAGCTGATGTTGCAGAAAATTCCTTTGCAGAAAAAATTGGGAGAGATCAGTTAGTATTTTTGTTTTTTTGGCCCCTGTTTGTCTGTTGTAAATCCATTTGCATATGCACTTTGTGCTTTATGGAAGGCAGTATTATTCACATGGTTTGATATTAATTGGTCTATCTGTTCCAGTGGGCAAATGTGGTTTGAAGAACATTGGCACTGATGTGGAGCGATGCTTGTCCTTGGTGAGTTGCTAGCTCTTGGTCCATTTTTTGAGAGAATATTCACACGTTTTCATGTGGATATCAATTTTTAGTGTGTGGAAGAAAGGATTCGCGGACTAATCAGTAACCTGATCAGGCTGTCAAAACAGGTGAGTTTTTGTTTCCTTTTCACTAATTTCTCAGTCTCTTTCTCTGTTCTTGGATTTATTAGCTTACTTGAATCACTTTTCATGATTTAAATTGAATCTCTACAGCGTGTTGATGCCGAGAAGCCAAGACATCAGACTATAATTACTTCAGATGTTCGGCAACAGATCATGACAATGAACCGAAAAGCTCAGGAAGAATTGGAGAAAAAGCAGGCTGAAGCAGAAAAGCTCCAAAAAGCTAATGACGTGGGTGCTTTGTTTGATACTATCTACTTCATTATGTATGGTTCAAGAAGCACATGCTCATAAAGAACAATACACTTTCTTAAACTATCATTATATATGATTAAAGAAGTGCATGCTCATAAAGAACAATACACATGTACATACGAGATATTTCTACATATGATATATTTGTTCAAGCATGAATTCCTTAACTTTTTACGTACTTTGTATCTCTAATGCAGCCAGAGGGTGACAATGGAGGTGAAGAAGGCGAGAAGGGGAAAGATGAAGGTCGTGTGAAATCAGTGAAGGTATCAAAGATGTTGAAGTATTAAAAGTTTGCCTATTAGCCAAATAAAAAAAATCTCTGTTTTTCTAATTTTTATGACAATGTAGACTAACAAAGAGGAGGATGACAAAATGTTTTATCCAAATAAAACAAATATCTGTTTTCTCTAATTTGTTTAACAATGTAGGCTAACAAAGAGGAGGATGACAAAATGAGGGCAACAGCTGCTAATGTTGCTGCTCGAGCAGCTGTTGGGGGAGATGACATACTGTCAAAATGGCAACTAATGGCTCAGCAAGCTCGGCAGAAACGTGAAGGAGGGATGGAGGGGGCATCTGGTTCAGTGCCAGTTAAAGATGTGAACCGCAAACCTCTATCACCATCACGAAGAAATACGATGGAAAATCTCGAAGCAGAAAAAAGGAGCCCTGCAGTTCCTTCTTCTGCATCTGGTAAGTGTGACAATTTGAGGGACACATGCTAAGCAAGCTTTCTCTTCGTAATCACACTACGCATTATGATGTTCTTTACATTTGTTTGTTTTTTCACCATACCCTTTTCATTTGTCAGGAGCTGTTAGGAAAGGTGGAAGGAATCAAACAATTGTGCCTCAAACTAAGGTGGTTCGTACCATTTCTGTTAAGGATGTAATGTCAGTGCTGGAAGGGGAGCCTCAGATGTCCAGGTCTACTCTGATTTACCAGCTGTACGAGCGAACCAGGTCCGATGCTACAGCTGAATAACATCACATGTGCCCCTCCCCCTAAAAAAAAATGGTGGTTTTTTGTGTTTGGTACCTGACAAGATCACGGTCCTGATTCCTGACTGCTGCGTGGCCAATCATCGTCTGATTTCGCTGGAAGAACAAATTTGTAAATGTCTTGCCTCTGCATGATAGGGCCCAGAAGTTCGACTTGTAAGCATCCATAGAATCTTGTGGTCGCCAGAAGATGTGCCTTGGTCAATGCATTTGTTGTTCCTCGTGTTAATATCACCACGTCTTGCTTTCCTCCGTGGAAACAAGATACTCTGATGTTTTTGTTGTGAAGTTTTCGCGTTGAGCGGATTTTGTAAGTTTGCAACTCCAATAGAATAAAAGTTTATACTTTACGTTCTGGAGCAGGACCATGCAAAATCATGCAAGATTTTATCATTGCGAGATGATTGCCACTCTTGTTTTTCAAATGGTACAAGGATCGCAAGCTCTCCCATAAAACTTTTTTACTGAAATGTAAAGATGACTCCATGATTGTAAACAAAAATAATTGGCCAACACACAAACAGGTCATAGATTTTCATATACATCAATGCATCGGGATAAACAATTGAAAACTTAAATATTGTTCCAAGAAAACCCGGCTTTCCTCGGCCAGAAGAAATGACAAGCACCAGGGAGCCAACGTGTTACATGTCCTTGCAAGTTATGGGGACAGGAAACCGAGCCATTCAGTTAGATAGGTTGTGTTTCCCATGAAATGGTCTGGTGCTCACTAATAAGCCTTGGTGCAATGGGCATCTGTACCGTGCTGTACACAGTGACTATAACCAACACCAAGGAGGAAATCCCGGATCTCTTTGGCACTACTGTTGCTCGCTTGCAGCAACCTTTCATCTTCCTCATAAATGAGGTAGGGGGCTTCAGCTTTCTTTCTTGACAGTAATTTCACGGCCCCTTTCAGTACATGATATTCCCATCCCTGGACATCTATTTTGAGAAGCAACACAGGCTCTGAATCTGTTATTAGTTCGTCAAGGGGAATGGTCCTTACTTGAAGGGCTATTTCTTCGTTGGATTTGAATGCCAATTTTGCACCAGTGGCTGAAACAGCACTGTTGTCAAGCCGACCTACCAGCTGCCAGTTTAAGAGGACTAGATGATGAGTATTCGGTACAGCAGATGGAAGAAGTGGGGTTCAGATTAGGCTGAATCAATCGATTAGTATAAATCTTAGCCCCAAGAAGAGATTGAAATTTGGAAAAAGATTGAATTTTTACCTTGTAAAAAGTGATATTGCCAATCCGATCAGAGACAGCAGCCTCAAAAACAGTAACCAAGTCCGCAACACGATTAAACCAAATCCCATCACAAATCCTCAGAAGGTTGTCAATCACTGGCTCAAAAGCCAGCACTTTAAAACCCATAACCGCGGCTGCGAAACTCGCCATTCCCACATTAGCCCCAACATCCACAACCAACCCGTTTCTCCCTTTCATTCCTTCAAGAAGTTGCTGAATTGTGGCTGAAATATCTGGCTTCCTGAAAGGCTTTCCTTTCAGGAGCCTGACAATGTTCTTGTGGGGCTTGTCGGGCAAGGATCCAAAATCCGAGAGAGAGTAGAGAAAGGGGTATTTGAGGTTTTCCACTATGTTGGCAACCACAGGGTGAGCTTGTGGAGATTTTAAGCAATCAAAAGGAGGAATTGGGTAAACTTGGGGTACATAAAGCGTGGAGTGAGGAAGATTCAATGGGGATCGAGCGTTAAAAAAGAAGAGAAACAGGAGGAGGACGAGAGGTAGTGAGAGGAGTAGAAGGGCTGGAGAGAGGTGTTTTGGCTGTTTGCTGCTTTCTCTTTTCCAGGCATTTGCCATCCCTGTAAAAGTGAGGCAAGATTGGATACAACCCAATCTAACGCGGTAGAGATGTTAATCACTTGTAAAGATGATATTCATAGGTTTCTGCCCCTGAGCATGATTCTCGCTTCTCGGATCCGGTCCTGGAACTGTTTCGTGAAGGATTTTAAGTTTTATTAACTCGGTAAAATTTCAATTAGATTTGTAGAGTAAGGTTACTGAAAAATTAATTGGGATTATTCCGGTTTGTCATGGTCAATATATAATCTGATTGAACTAGAAACCTGATATAAATTTAAATTTTCTAAACCTATCCATCTGTTTTTTTTATATTTGAATAATATCAGTATGTTAAAACTATAAAAAGTACAAAAAAAAAAACATACAGAAAAACCGGAAGCTCTCCCAAACAAACTTTTTGTTTTTTTAGCTTTCGTGTATATACATAAAGAGAGGAGACAGAGACGGATGATCAGAAAACCCATCGCGCAAGGTAAACGATACCCAGAGTCTCTATCTCCTCGTCATCATGGGCAGCATTGCCATAAGAACAATTTGCAAGCCCTTTGTCCATGGAAATCTCATGAAGCAAACATGTATTAGAGACACAGAGTCTCTTTCTCCTCGTCATCGTTCGAGCAAAACACGAGTCTCTTACACTCTCTACAAACCATCCCCATCAAACCCATTTTCAACATCATCATCAAGATCATCCTTTTCGAACTCTAAATCCAGAAGTGGGTTTATAGGATGGTACTTGAGCCAGCTTGAATCACGCCCAGTTGTCACCAAAACTTTCACTACTTCGCTTATTTACGCGGCTGCTGATTTGACCGCTCAGGTAGACCCTAGCCTCCTTACGTTTCTACATGGGTATCCTAAGCACTGGTCGGGGGCATAACTTGTGTTTGATGAAATGTTAGTTTAATTTTGTATGCCAACAATGCTTTTGTTATGCAAAGGGAATCTCTTCATGTAATTGACAAGGCAATTGAGTCTTCGTGGCTTCCTATTTAGGATACCAGGGGCTTTGATTCCAACTGCTAATAAATATTTTGCGGGAAAATAGGATGTTACTTGCGTATGGTGCTAATGAAGATTAGGAGTTTCATTTACTGGCAACCCAAGCTATGAATATAACGTTTGCAATGTGATAGATGAGACATTTTTCCTCCCTCGTTTTGGGTGTAAGGGATGCATAATGGAGCTGCAATATTTCTTATCTGAGGATGCAGGTCTATAAGATTGACAGATTGTGCACTAGCAAGAGAGAGAGAACGTTTTTCACCTAGCTTGCTTCTTTCAATTCTCTTTTCTAACCTTAATAAATGCCAAAACTTTAACTAAAATTGATTTTTTTTTTCTAGCTTTAGTTAGCTGTCACAATCTCCATGGCCTGCAATTATAGTTTGTGAAGCTATTGCATAGTATTTGCGGGTATAATCATAGGTTGAGAATGAAACTACTTGATTTAATCCCTTCTTCTGTTGAAGTATCTACTTAAATTGATGCTTGCTCCTCTTTTCTATAGCTAGGCTCACCGGGTTGAAATCTGTATAAAAATTGACTCTGCACGTTATGAATTACTTTGTTTAGTAGATTTATGATATTTCTTCTGGTTCAAGTGATCTTACAGGATCTCTTTTTATCCCATTGTGTGTTTGAGGGGTGTGTGTGTGTGTGTGGAAATTGAGTTCCTTGATTGCTTATCGTAAGAATTTGTGCAGATGATTTCATCAACATCATCTAGTTCTCTTGACTTCATAAGGACATTACGCATGGCTGGATATGGTTTGCTCTTTTTAGGGCCATCACAGCATCTTTGGTTTAATTTTATGTCAAAAGTTCTGCCAAAACGTGACGTGCTAACTACCTTCAAGAAAATTTTTATGGGACAAGCAGTTTATGGCCCTGCTAATACTGCCCTTTTCTTCTCCTATAATGCAGCTTTACAAGGTGAACAAAAAATTTATTTCATTATGATTTCATTGTTTTATGGCACTAGTATTTTTATACAGCATTTTATAGCTAGCTCTCCAGGGTATCTTGTGTTTTTCCCCCATCACAAGGTTATAGAGAGGCAGTAATTAGTCAATTTTTTATCATCTTTCATTTGTGCAAGTCTGTGGAGGCAAAACCAGCGCCCTCCCCTGGCTATCAATGCTTGCACTTGGATCAATTTGGCCTTATGGTAGGCCTCAATCTGTTTGATACTAGTGAGCTTGGCATTGTCCTGGATGCTATTAGCTGCTGGCATACTCTGTGCAAGCTAGCTTTTTTTTTTAAGAAAAAATAAAAAATAAAAATTGGAGCAGTTATAAGTCTTCAACAGGCTTTACTGCTCATTTTGATGATTCTTTGCCTAGCCAGTGCTGATGCTAATTAAAACAGCTGGCCCCACTGGATTTTACTGCTGCAACATAATAACTTAAACCAAGCCAGGCTCTGACTTCACATGTTTGCTTTATTGATTACTTTATTCCAAAAAAACTGGGCCACAGTTATATGCCATGATATCTTCCAGTTCGTGCATCCCTCGCTTTATAGATGGGAGAGATGCCAACTTGCCCGTAAACCTATTTCTCTTATTCTTTGGTTTTTAGCGTTCCTGAACGAGTGTTCTTGTACCAACTCAGGTGAAAGCAACGATGAGATAGTAGCTAGATTGAAGCGTGACCTCCTTCCAACTCTGAGGAATGGTCTTTTATATTGGCCAGCATGTGATTTTGCGACATATAAATTCGTGCCAGTTCCTCTACAGGTACATGCGGATCCTTTTCTTTCCTACACATGAAAATTCGTATGAGCCTAATTTTTATGACTCGGAGGTGATTTGTATTTTTTCTTTGCTAACATACGGATTTCTGGTAATGCTTGCGACAGCCATTAGTGAACAGTATCTGCTCATATGTATGGACAATCTATTTAACATACATGGCAAGCTTAAAGAAAGCGAGCACGGATTAATCCTCGGATCTGGACTTCAAATGCTGGACATGTTTCCTCGTTTGAGTTGCTATAGAAGGATGCAACAACGGCTTTACCCCCTTTGCTGGTTCAAGATAATTTAGGCATTGAAATTGGATCAAATTATTGCTTTGTAGGAATTCTTTTTAGCTCCAGATAATCATGTTCGTGTCGTGAGATTTAATTCATGTTTTTTTTAGCATTCATGTTTTTTTTCTTCATGTTTTTGTTGTAGACCATAACTATTATGAACAAATAACCTTGAATTTCCATGAGGTTTAAGCTGATTCTGTCAGTTTCAGCCCTTTTCAAATTAAAACTGATCTGGATAAGAAGTTTTTAAATTGAGTTTTTTAGTTTTTTTCTCAATTTAGTTTTCTCATTTGATTTTTTTATTGCTCTTTTTTTCCCCTCCCCCTTAAGATATGCTTTGATGGGATTGTAAATTGTGATTTCCTACATGTGAAACCACAACTAGACCCAGTATGCAGCATGGTCATGATTTCTTAAAGGGTCAGCTAGCTATAGAAAATGAAAAATCTATCTTTTTATCTCCCAAAAATAATGTTTTCAGCTTCACTTAATCCACAATTTTACTTGTTTCCTTACGAAAAGACTATTGGAATATGAGCCACACGCCAAGGCTTCCAAGGTACAGGCTATGGCTTTTTTCTTCAAAATTGAGGTTGAGGCCTTTGAGTTTACTTTTTGTGGTCTTACATATGGGCTTTAAGCCTTGCATAGTTCAGAACCTTAGAAATAACCAGCAAGCTTTTTTTTTTGTCTGAATGAGTTGAAAAAAATTATATATATTTTTAGTGTTTTTTTTATCTGTAAAAGTAAAGAAATTATTTAAAAAATATATATTTTTAAAAAGCACTTTTTACCACAATACTTAACATTTAAAACCTATAATTATTAAATATGACATAATCTAATAAATTAATTTGAGAACTTTAAGATTTAATCTAAACTGGATTTTAAGTTAAATTAAATAAAATATTAATATAATGAAACTCAATCCACTCAACTGAATTTTTAACAAATTGATTTTTTTTAAAAACAAAAATACCGTTTGAATTTATCCAATTCTACCGATATGATCCAAGCCCGTATAGTTTTCCAAGTCAATGGTGACAACTATGAAAATGACCTATAAAAGCAGCAACATATCACCTTCCCTGTAAAAGAAATCGCGGTCAGGGTTTTGGCTCTTGAGAGCGGCGCAGCGAGTTAGGCGTTACACTTTCGATCACAACAACGAAATGGGCCACTCAAATATTTGGAACTCGCATCCCAAGAGCTACGGTCCTGGATCCCGCACCTGGTATTTTATGGAACTGAGCCTCTCTCCCTCTTTTATTTACCGCCATCTTGATTTGGTGATTCCCGTGTTGTTTAAGTTTCATGTCCGGTCTCCTTTTTGATTTCGGGTTCGATGTATGTATGCTATCTATTTTTGCTGGTTGGTCTTCAAATGTGAAAGAACAACTCATGAAATCCATATTTGCCCAAGTTTTTGCGTAGGTTGGATGTTCTTCTTGATTGCATTGTTTGCTTAGGTCCTTGTGAAATGATGGTGATCCATTTTAGATCAAGTTATTGTATTTTTGTTCTTTTGGTCATGTTAAATCAGTCATCTAGTTGCCATGTGGACTAAATCTCTTTCCTCAGTGAATTTCACGTTTGTTAACTGTATTTAGTTGGGGATTTTGATTTGGAATATCCTTGTTGGCAGCCGAGTTTGTGGAAACCCTCATGGGATAATCAGGAAGTATGGACTGATGTGTTGTAGGCAGTGTTTCCGCAGCAATGCTAAGGAAATAGGCTTCATCAAGGTAAGAAGACAGATATTTGATAATCCTGTTATTTTTATCTTTGCATTTGTTGTTGTTGGGTTATACAGTCTTATTGTTGCTGTATGAACTCTTTTCAGAATGCCCTTTTTTCCAAAAAAAAATTATGATGAAATGTTTGGTTAGATACATCCCGTAAGTTGAATGAATCAAAACAGGAACAAATTCGACCTTGCTTGAATTTGTGGTGGACTCTTTTACAAAGCAAGGTTCACAATTTGAAATCTCCCTAGAGTATTTAAGCCTTCAACCCTCCTCTATGTAAAGGAAAAGGGAATGAAATACGAAAGATTTTCGAAGTGAATTCTTTGAAGTATGGGATTCCCATAGATCACTCTGCATTGACGTTGCTAAAATTGTTTATTAAGTGAGGTTAGACTTATTCGTGATTGCTTCTGACTGCAGTACCGCTGAATGGAGGACTCATTGATATCTGCTTTTGATACCTGCTTTTGAAGGCTCTGTCTGAAATATGTTGTGAGGGGTTTTTATTTTCCTTTTCTTTTATCATCTCCAGCGATGTAATCTACCGAATTCTGAAGTCTTAACTATATTGTCTTGTGTTATTGAAGAAAATGGAATTTGTTTAGAGTATTTTGATTTGTCTTTTAATTTCACTCGCTGTTTATGTTTTGTGATGATTTCTCCTTTGTCTAGACTTCTGCTTTAACATTAGCCAATCCTTGGGTTTTACCGACGTGGTTTTTGGTCTAAGCTTGCCCTTGTTCAACAGAGTTGTATAAAGATGAACCCTATTGAACTGATGTCTAACGACCTCATGATAATTCTTGCAACCTAGCTCAAGACAGTAGAATTTTTTCTGTTTACCTGGATGACCTTGTTGTTTAGGTCCCTGTGTCACCCGACCGATGAGTTTGAAGTACATTTGGTATTGTGGTAATTCCACATGATAATCCTCAAGTACTCAGTCTATTACATTGATCGACTAGTCATGAGAACAAGAGATAATTCATGTTGAACCCTACCCAGATACCCTATTCAACTGTGCTGTATTAAGCACGATCTAGTCACCCTATTGAACTCTTGAATTGAAGTACCATATGGTTATTCAGAAAGCAAGGTTTTCTTTTGCCTGCTTGTATTGGGGTACTGGCAAAGTCGTGTTCCCACAAGATTGTTTGAGCATGCAAGCCCCAGGAAAAACAAAGAAAAGAAAATATTAAGAAACATAAGAAAATAATTAAAAATAAATTTTCCTGGGTCTAATTTGGAAATCTTTTCGACTTCAGCAGATTACCGAATATGACTTGTAGAACATCATATAAAATTCGATTACAATCTAATGTCGAATAAAAAGTCACATATATTTTTGATAGAAAAATCATTTGACATATTTGAACTCGTAGGCATTCTATGACAAATCCATATCTGATAGCTTAAATGTGCCGAGTCTCTTGCATCAATCCGACCAGATCAAATGAATTACTAACAAGATTTGTATTTGAATCACTGCTGGTCCAGATAGAGAATGAGCCTAAATTGCAAAAACAGAACCCTCAGCCAATGATACTTCCAACCTTGAAATTGTCATGTTTATTTATGATCTGTTTTGTTTGCTGTGGTTTTGATCCGTGGTAGTATTACAAGCTTACAAGACTTGGTATTGTAGCCGGGCTGGTAGATGTACGTGGTTCGGAGTTATGTTCGTGAAAATATGATTTTTTTTATTAATATAAATATTTAAAATAACTTATAAGTATTTTTATGGATTAATAAAATAAGTTTAAATCCAAAAAAGTTTCAAAATAAGTTTAAATCCAAGAAATTCCAGAACAGGTAGACTAATTATCTCTTTTAAAATGTGATAATAAAAAATGTAATCGTTGGATTAAACTGGATCGAATTTCCCATTAAATATTAATCTTGTTAAATCTTGAACTTCTATTGGTTGTCCAGCTTCTCGCTTTCATCTTCCCCATCAACAATGTCGGGTATCTGTCCCATATTTCGTGCTTTGAAAGGCTTTGCCCGTACTTCGATGACTCTTCTGTGAAGAAAGAGAAAATTTTCAAGTCAAAAGTTAATGCTTCTACAAGTGTTTGGTTTGGTATAACTCTCTCTCTCTTTCTCTCTCTATATAGGATTTTCTTTTAGTTGTCGTTTCCCAGAGAAGAGAGAACTACGTGCAGATCAAAATTGTGAATAATAAATCTGATATCCAAAGAGCTCACTCGAAAAACAAAGGTCTAGATGATAGACTTTGGTGTCTTGAAAAACCTCAAATATCATATCTTGATGCCTGCGACATGCATCTCTTGCATTATTTTAATATTCAGATCGAAAGTAGATGTTAAGAAATCATCTCATCTAAAAATTTAAGCTTGTAAATAAGATCCTATAATATGATTTGTATTATTCTCTAACACATCCCTTCAAGTGAAAGTCCTTTGGACTTGAAACTTGCACAGGCCCACATCACATTGTGTTTAATTTTTATCAAATAAAATGAAGGTGGTGAGATTCGAACTTGTGACCACTGAATCAACAAGGCTTTAATACCATGTTAAAGGAACCATCTCACCTAAAAATTTAAACTTTTAAATGAAAGATCTCATAATATAAGCAATTCAGACTGGACTTTTGTTTCCTGTCATCCTTGCGCTGATATGTCTTGTCAAGCAATTTCAGCACCGTCACAACTGATCCTTCAAAATACCCTGGATTACATCGTTCGTTCATCCATCCGTAGAATTTGACTTTTTAGTTAATTAGTTTGATCAGTGCTCTTCTTGAGCTGAAAGAAGACTGGAACATCTTTCAAGTTATAGAAAAATAAGATCTCTAGCTTGTTCAGTAAATAAATAAAATTGCTTTAGTATCTGCCAAGGAGTGTTCGGATCATTGACCAACTTAGCCCTTCAAGGAGGTGGAAGTACTGGAACTTCGTATCAATGATTTCTCTTGGAGGGTGGTCCAAGTGATTGACGAATTTACTTTCTTCATATTTATATCATCGAATTTAATAGGAAACTCCTAGCAAGAAAAGAAACGGTGTCGTTGGATAAACAAGGCGATGCATAGCAGTTTGGCGCAAAAATATTGCCTTTTGCTTTGCTGTCAGGACTCAGGAGCAGCAGAGGACGTGCCTGACGGCTCGCATTCCACCACAGCTCTTTCGAAATCTGCATTAATTTCTTTCATTCATTCCTCACTGTTCTCTTCCACACTAAAAAGCAAAAAACACAGACAAATCCCCAATCTACTCCCTTCCTGCACCTCTCCAGCAATGAATGAAAATGATGCCCACATGCTTTCTTTTATTGTTCACTTGCCCTCATAAAAACAATGCTGTCTCTTTTTTAAATATCTAGACATGGGCTCTTACCCTCTTGCTCCTTATCTCCACTGATTTTCCTGGTGGAGTTTCTTGCTCTCTTAATCTTTTGATGTCGTTTTAAAGAAAAACTCTACAGTTAGGGTTCGTGGAAGCAGGCTTTTGTTTAATACATTATGAAGGTTTCTGGGCACTGGATTTCTGTACTTGATGGTTGGGACAGCCCAAATGTTCCTTGACTGCTCACCAGGCACAACTTGCCTGGCAATAACTGGTAAGTGTCTAAGTGGTACTACTAACTATATTCTTTTCTTGCATCATCGTACTGTAAGACAAAGAGATTGGCAGAACATTTCTGATTTCATGCAGGATCTTGTAGAGATTCTCTTTGTCTTTCTTAATTTGGTTGCTGGGTTTTGATTCTTGACATTGCTTGCACTTGTATTGCATATTGACATTTGGTTCTTATAATTTACAAACAGATTGAGAAAAAAAAAGCAATGATAACTTGAGGAGATATGTTTTCCAATATGATCGGTACCTTAAATGAGTCCAGCCCCTCTTCATCAAGAATTTTCAGTGTCAAGGATATTATTTTGATCTCTGTAATTGAAGCGGAACTGCTTGTTTTTCTTTCACCTATCAATTGCACAAGTCACACTAAGAAATCGGTGCTTGCAATACAAAGTTCTTGTGTAGCTAAGTCCCTATGCTTTTACTTAAGAGTCGAATTTCGTAATCCCTATTGGGTTGTTCTATCACCATACGAGCAGCATCTATTGTTTTAAGTTAGCCGTCATGACAAATCAGGTGAAAGTATACATAGTAAACCCAATTCATGCTTGAGTAAAGCTTCTTAAATCCCAAATATTTACAAGGTAATCAGTATATTTAATCATTGATGCGCTTGAAGTTAATCGAACACAGGCATTTCTGCAACTTCCTCCGACAGACTGGAGAGTACTGTTAAATGATATTCGGCTGTAATTAGATAGACTCGAGAATGAGAGAATTAAAACAGTAATTTTTAATCAGTTGAGAAAATTCTTATCACTTTTTGGTGGCCTAGATTCGTTTATACAAGGATTCTATTATTTGGCGCATTGATTTATGCAAAAATGAATTCATTTAAGGGCTTGTGTAACCAGAGGAACACTAGCAGCCACTAGATACAAAAATAAAGAAGAGGTGCTTAGATTTCCCTTCCATTGTTCTTGAATGGATCCTTGGTTGTAAAGACTGTATAGGCATAGCAGAAGAGTGAATAATATTTACTTGTTGCCTTGTAAACATGCTGCAACTATTAAGGGTCAGTCCAGAATGCTGGCTTCATCAAATCATGGGATTGTTTGAACAATTGGAAATATTTTCCAGATACAACTTGTGAATTGTGATTGCATTTTAGTATATATCTTTCCTTTAAATAACACTCTAATCTAGAGTGAGCATTGTGCAGCAAAGACCGCAACAATTATACATTTGTGGGCAATTATATTTTCCTTGAACACAACACTTTTTTTGCCATTTCTTGTATTCTCTTCCTCTCCAACAGTGGATAAGTGCTGTCAAACCTTGCATGTTCAATTTACACGTCATGTGGAGTCTTTTAGAATTCATGTCAGTGATTATGCTCTGGATTCAGCGGGGGAAACCGCGAAAATTGTTCAGTGATGCCGAAATTAACACCATTTTTTGAATTCTGCTTATCACTGATCACCAATGGCTAGTGAACATGCTGACACTGTTATTCCTGAATGTAATTCCAGATGTGATCTTCACCGACTCTAGTGATAGCATGGCGATGGCAACAACAAGCAGGAAGCTCAAGGTACTGCAGGCATAAAAGGGCGTCGTATGTATTGGCTAAAAAGAATATATAATTCATTTTTCTTTAATTATGAACATGCAGCAAACTAACTAACAGATCCCTTTCGATTGTTGTCCTACGAAACTGCAGGAAAGATGGATATGATCTGAACGATGATGTTAAGACCAATGCACACGACGTCGTGAACCTGGAAGATTACCACCCGATCGATCCAGTTCCAAGCTCAAAAGCTATCATTAGACCCGGTCCTATTGTGCATGGCACTCCTCTTAACCCATATATTCCCAAGCCTTCTCCTCCTGGTCCTGGCCATCCAAAACCATTGGGCTAGCTAGCTTGGTGAACATTCTCATTAATTTCTCAAAAACGATGTAGCCCTTATTAATCTCTATTTAGTGTTTCAAGTTCGTGCCTTGCCTGTCTTAATGTCTACGTGTAGCTAGCTCATGTATCCTGCTTTGATTGGTTTGAATTTTCTTGTAATTTGATGATCTGCTTGACATTAATTAGCTATCCTTCAACAATTACTCTAATATTTTCGCGTGCAGTAAATCAATGGAGTAAGAATATTGGTTTCTACCCTGAAGTGGAGTAATAATGATAATTAACAGATCTTGCTGCTTGTTCGTTAGATTAATTACTTGCTTACACTTCGTTATACTATCCGTGGCCTGAAAGAAATGCTCAAGCTCATCTCCTAATTTATGGGTGGTAGCTTAATTACCACGCACCTTTAGATTTGTAATTAAAAGCTTCTTCTTGTGCTCCTGTATCCTTTTTCTTATAATTTTAAAAACAATATTAGGTTATGACTGGGTTCTGAATGGATCATCAAATTAATATGATTTTTTTACTAAATTAATTATTTTATTTTATTTTATTTTCAACCTGATCATCTAGCAAACAGATTGGCCTGCTTAATATATAATATAGTTCAAAAACAAATCGAGCCTGACCATGTTTAATAGTTATGGTGTGTAGGCTTTATTTATCTATGAGAATTGTTCGTGTGTAGAGAAAAAAAAGGAGAAAAAGAAAATATCTTTAATAGCTTGAGTGCTAACGAAGGAACATACTTTTTTCATAGTGATCCTAGGTTATGCCCATTAGTGCAAGATGCTCGTACGTCCAGGTCCTGCTTCTGATCATTCATAGACCTCAAACTTCTCCATTTCAGTTCAAGAGAGGTTTAAGCAATTCAACCTTAATTAATATAAGCTTTCCTGATTGACTAGGTTAAAAAATCATTTTATTTGAAAATTTTATCTAGGTAAGGTTTTGGAATATAATTTATATTTTTCTCTAATATATATTCTCAAATGAAAGCGTTTTAGACTTGAAATATGCACAGACTCACAGAATCTTGTGTTTGAGTTTTATTAAATAAAATGAGAGTGGTGAGATTTAAACTTGTGACCACAAAGTTAACAAGACTCTTATATCATATTAAAGAACTATATTATCTAAAAACTTAAATTGTTAAGTAAAATTTTAGAATATAATTTATATTATTTTCTGATAAAATATTTCTTTCTTAAGTCCGAAGGATCTGGGGATTCCAGCGCATGTAGTAGCGTTGCATCTTTCAAGCATTATTCATGGAACCTTCAATCGATGAATGGCAACTCCATTTCTACTTTACATCTACATTTTGTTTTTGCAATCTTTTGACGACAGATATTGCATGAAATTCAATTTCCCTGAATATTATATGCTGAGAATACCTACTAAGCAACTAGCAGAAACCAAACCAAGAACTTGGAGAGAATACCAATTAATCATGGTGTCCCTCTCGAGAGTCTTAATAAGAATTGAGTGCTAACCATGAACAATAATCTTTATCTTAGAAAATGATCTAGCTAGAGGGTGACCAAACCAGACCTAAAAGCACGAAAAAAAATCAAGGAAATTAAGTAGAACTATCTACACACCAACCCTCATTGACCAGATCCCAAGATGGAACAAGAACGATACCTTCTTCTCCAAGCCAAACCTTATAATTAATTACCATCCAATTTTTTCCATCAATCAACGTCAGCTAGCTAGTGCACCAATATTCTCCCTAGCTAGCTCATTCTCTCCTCACAATCTCTCGATGAGAAGATAGAAAGTATCACGATAAGACTTGCAAAAGATGGCCTCAGCCATCTTTTGGTCCCTGCTGTCTCACCTCTTTTTCTTCTCTGGGCCTGCTAATCGAGAGATGATCATCGTGCGCATTAAAGCAATTGGAGCAACGAAAAAAGGCATTTATCCTAACTTTCATAGTGGGGTATCGCTCGTTAGTTTAGAAACGTTAATTACTTAATGTAAAGCTTAGTTACTTTAAAACCAATTATAATATAAATTGTTTGCTTAAGTCATGACACTTTCCAACTCCTAACGATCATGATTTGTTAAGAAAGATTTGATTTTAAATTGATTGCCATCTTTTTTAAGTTACTAACGAATTAGCTTGCCTGCAAATCAGTGCAGATGTCAGCTTTGGAACCCCATTATGTCCTAGTCAACCTTTTAGTTTGCTGAATCATTTCATATTAATGGTTTTTTATGATGTTTGATCCCCATCTTTGTTAATTATCTTAAAAAAATGGTTTTGTAATTTCTATCTTTAGCTTGGAAGCTATCAGTCACAGTCCAAACAACCAATTACCACCAATGGAATTAGATAAATATAGTTATAACTTGTAGTGCGTATTTCTTAGGCTTCAAATTTATATGATTTGTAGTGTGTGTTTTTTTTTCACTTAGATAAATTCTCATATAGAGAGGCAAGGACAAAAACAGACAGCATGGGACAGGGCATCTTAGAAAGATCTGTGCTTTTTTCATCTGCTCATGTATTGTTTTTCTCCTTGATCTGAGTGCCTGGGACTTCTTTTTTATTGCAATAAAACAGTAGTAACTACTCCTGTCAGGTGCTTGTTAGAGAAAGAACAAGCTGGGGGTGACTCAGTTAGGTTTATCACCATTTTTGCAAGGCAATCAAGCACTTCTGATGATTTTTTGTGGAAAAGATTGCTTGACATGAGTAGTGTTAATAAAGCAATCATTTCCATCTTCATCATCATGCCTCATAAAATAATTATGTATCGCATTCTGTAGCTATTCCTTGCCATCTAATCAATAAGATCTTTAATAATTAAAGTTTCCCGATCAAATGAAAATTCTAAACAGAAACACCTGGTTGGGCAAAAGCTTGTTTGCATCATTGTTGGCGGGCCGGTTTAAAGCACAAGTCATTGATTGTCAGCTTGATCTGAAAATCAATCCTAAAATAACTTAGAAAAACTGATATAATATAGTTTAAGAACATTTATAAACGAATCAATACTTGACATAATAGTTGAGTTATGGTATATATGATCAGGTCAATATTCAAAATAATTAAGAAAAATAAAACCCAGTTTGGTTCGAGTTTTGAGCAACCACCGAATCAGTAAATGAATCCTTCATACAGGTAGAACTTGATGGTTATGGTTTGTAGAGAACTTAGAGAATTGTTTATAAAGAAAAAGAAAAAAAAAAAAAATCTTTATTAATTTGAGTGCTGACAAAGGAACAGACTTTTTCTGAGTGGTCCTTTTATACATTTATTTCACAAGCATGCAAAGTGCTCGTGGCGTCCAATTCGTGATTCTGATTCATAGACCTCAAACTTGTCCATGAGCTGTTTTTCTAGGTTTTCCGCAGTAGGTTTTCCATCGCTGCAAATTAGTCGTTGCTGTAAACTGCACACTAAAACCAGCAAACAAGCTGTTTACTGAATTAAATTTATATTTGGAGACATGTTGCTGAGAGAGAAAATACTAATTCCGGAATTGATAATTTATTAAAAATAAAAAAGAAGAAGTAATTTTTATAGGCATAAGGGCTTTTCAAAGCCTTCCCCACTGTTCACAGAGTTATTATGCCAGTTGGAGATGATGAATGTTTAGTAATGTCTCGCTTCGGTGGGTACAAGAGCTATAAATTCATTCAAGTTTAGGGTTGGGATGGAGTTGGCTAGGAGAGGCACGCTTTTTACTTTTGCCAAAGCTGCCCTACCTCTCCCCACCTTCTTCTACAAGGCAGCTGGCTAGTTAGTGCGAGCTAAGGCTCCTGCTTATATGAAGAGGAAAGGCAAAGCTGAGAGAGGAGTTTGGGGCTTAAAAAAAGACAAGGCATAAACAATTTTAGCTGGAAAAATCCGAATTTTTTAATCATTGTTTATAAAAAGAACAAACTTGGACCAACTTGGACCTATCACAGCTTAGGGTCTGAGTCGATCCAAGTTATTTTATAATATTTGTATGGTAATATAATGCATAACATTTTTTTACAAAAATGTTTTTTTTAGTAAAAAAATACATTATAATTATTACTGTGCGACAACAATGATGATTTTTTTTAAAAAATACACATTATATTAACATGTTAAAAGCTTTAGATTAGCTTGGATAAATCCATCGTATCCACAACCTAGATCTTGGATTGAGTCGGTCCAAATTATTTTATAATGTATATATATATATAGTCATGCAATGCAGGAAAAAAAAAGTAGGTTATAATAATGGGTTTTGGAAATGGAGGCTCGCAGTATTTGGAAGGTTAAAAATAATTAAGAGTGTGGGGCCCGGGGTGGAAAGAAGATGGATTGATTTTGATACCACACGGGCTAATAAAGCAAAGCACTAATGACTTGGATTAACTTGATAGAGAGTTTGAGTTATAAGAACTCAAAGCAGGGCGAGGGTCCTTTTTCAACAAAATAATATTAATTATAGTTAGTTAGGGTTTGGTTATTGGGGACGTAAGTGACTTTACTAGGCCCATATTAATTATTAGGTTTTAATTTAGTTGGTGATTACATCCTTTATTTTCCTCATTAGGTGGTTGATGCTCTCCTCGTTTGGTATGCATTAACTCTTTTTTTCTCTTAATAAACATATTTACCTTAATTTGATGTTTTTTAATGTATTTCGATAATTTCAATACATTGATGTAAGAAATTTTAAAAATAAAATATTTTGATGTATTTTCAAGATAAAAAATTATTTTTTTTCAAAAGCATCATGCACCATAATTTCAAGCACACGTTAAAAATTAAGAAAACAGAACTCAAAAGGAAAAGAAATTAAAATAAAGGGTTTTTATATAATAAATATTAACTAAAAAACTAAGAGCTGTGGTTGTTCGCTGATCAAAATGCATTGTCCGTTCAATATTAATTAAAATAAAATGATGTCTTATGCAATGCTCTAATGCCTTAATATTTTATAAGAATGCATAGTTTGATTTTGATTTTTATTCTTAGTTATCGTTTATGTTTTATTTATTTATTAAAATATAATTTTCAATTTATAGCAATGTATTTCATGTTTAAAAATCGTTTTGTAATCGTATTTATTCTATGTTTATTTATTTTCAATCCTAACGTTTTTTATCTATCTTTTTATCTTAAAATATTCTCTAACCACAACTACATGAAACCTTATAACAAATTACTACGTACAAGGCATCATTATCACGCATAATATTGATTCTTTTCTTAAATGATTAAACCATGATTAATAATAATAATAATAACTATTATTATTCTGGGAATATGTTTTAGAATTTAACTAAAAAATACTTGATGGTGTCGAAGTCTTTCCATCCCATCTCTCTGTAATTGTGTGAATAACTCCACGAATAAATGTCTTGTCAGCACAATTAGGTCTGTCTAACCATAGTCCGATCTCTTACTTTGAATATCACTTTCCATTTTACCTTAAGCAAGAGACATAAACCATCATTTGGGTCTAGGAAAAGCATTACGAACATGATCAAATGATGATGATGATGAATTGTTTTATCCAATAAAACAAAAAATAAATAAATTAAAAATAATATTACTTTTTTAACTATTTGCATTTGTCCTTGTCCTCCCCAGTCCAATGACTTACTTTGAAAATTACTTTTCATTTTACCTCGAGCAACCCTAGTTTGAACTGAAATTCCTTCCTTGCAAATCTTACATTCAATTTACTTTTACGTGAAGGTAAGAGTCTTAGTCAAGGGCAAAATAAAAGGCATTATTAATATTATTTTGACACCTTTTTGATATGTATATTATCATTTTATCCACGACAATTTAGTAGATATGGCTTATGAGTTTCATTTTAGGAATTTTTTGGTGATCCAAACCATTGTTTTCTGATCGAAGCCATTAATATATATATAATCCTTTATATTTAATTACATGATGTGATGTACCATATTTTTGTGTTTTTGTAGAGGTATTTCTCAATTAAAATTAAATTTTTTTTTAATTTTTTAATATCAATATATGAAAATTATTGAAAATACTTAAAAAATATCAATAAAATGAAAAGAAACATTTTAAAAAAAATAATATTTAACTGCACTATCAAATGCAGTAGTCTCGCGCGTCAAAATCAAAACGGCTATTTTATCCATAATTCTAAAGAAATTTAAAATTTAGCTCAGTGTCATTTGCGTAACGTCGCTCCAAAGATTCATACGCTGCCCCATTTCTTTTCCCACACCTCCAGTATAGCGTACTAAACAAAACCACAAACTCGCTTTCTCGTATAGCCACGTCATCCAAACGCGACATTCTCCTTGCCCATTTCCAAAACTACCCCCAGTATTAACCACGTCACTGCCATAACGCGCGAGTCTCCAACCCATATATAACCAGCGAGTAAATCACCAAATCTTCAAAAACCGTGTTTATTCACATTTGTTATAAAAAAAAGTTTGTAGGACGACAGTTATGCTCTAAAATCTCGCCTACAGTTAAACGACACCACCCTCTCCACTATCACGCCGGAAAACGGTAACGGTCATAAAAAAACTCTTCGGTCAATTTCTTTTTCTCTCACACTCTCCTTAAATCTACTTTCACTCACTGGTTTTATCTCCTTGATCCTCTCTATAATTATTATTTTTAATAAATCAATTGACAGGGTTTTAAACAGAAACTAGGGTTTCGACGAAGAATGATATCTGATTTGAATTTTGAATTTATCTTTTTACGACAATGGTAGCTGCAGTTTCATCACCGATAAACCCCAAAACGACATCAACACGAAGAACAACGCAAAACCTCAACCCTGCGAGACCTCCTTTATTACCATCAGACCCTGACAATGCTCTCGCTCCTCGCCGTCCCAAATCCCGGGATGTCAGTTCTCGCTACTTGTCATCGGCGTCGGCATCGGCATCGGCATCCTCTACTTCAGCATTTAACCGGTGTGCATCACCGTCAATTTCACGACGAACGGCCACGATGACTCCAACGCCTTCCGCTGCTTCCGCGATCAAACGGTCACAGTCATCGGAGCGTAGGCGTCCGGCTACACCGAGAACTAGCTCTCTTGATTCGAGAATAGGAAATGCCAATTGTGGCGGTGGTGGTGGTGGTGAGATAACGAATGCTCAGAGAATGTTGATTACTTCAACGAGAAGGTTATCGGTGTCGTTTCAAGGAGAGTCGTTTTCGTTTCAAGTCAGTAAAGCGAGGCCAACTTCGTCTCCCAGTGCTGTAAGAAAAGGAACACCGGAGAGGCGTAAGGCAACTACTCCAATACCTACAAGAGGAGCTGATCAGGCGGAGAACTCAAGGCCTATGGAGCAACGTCGGTGGCCAGGGAGATTAAGGCAGCAGAATTCCATGACTAGAAGCATGGATTGTACTGATGATGGGAAGTTTTTTGCTGGATCTGGAGTCAATTTGAATGTTGTTAGGGCATTGCAAAACTCAATGGTGGATAACAACAACAACAATGTTATTAGGTCATCAATTGAAAGCAGTTTGAGTTCTGATTCTAGTGCAATTGAATCCGCAAAGCCGTTGGATGTTAACGGATCTGTTATGCATAGTGAGCATCTTCTGGCTTCTGATACTGAGAGTGCATCATCTGGTACTACTTCAGATAGTAGTGGAAATGCTGTTGGTGTCGGAGGACAAGGGGAACGTGGAGCACGTGGATTAATTGTGCCGGCAAGGTTTTGGCAAGAGACTAATAATAGAATCAGGCGGCAACCAGAGCCTGGGTCGCCAGGTTCTCGGAATGCTGGATTGAAAGGACCTACACCTGCTAAACTTATTGCACCAAAGAAGTTTGGAAGTGATAGTCCAATATCTTCTCCAAAAGGAGTTGTTAATTGTAGGGGACAGTTGTCTCCTATTCGTGGCGGAGCGTTACGGCCTGCGTCACCTGGTAAGTTTGGGACATTATCAGGAGCTGCATTGTCTCCTATGAGGGGAATGAGTCCTTCGAGAGTGAGGAATGCCATGGGAGGTGTTGTCAGTAGTAATTTGAGCAATGCGAGCAGTACTCGTTCAATTTTGAGCTTTGCGGCTGATATTAGGAAAGGGAGGATTGGGGAAAATCGGATTGTGGAGGTGCATTTGTTAAGGATTTTGCATAATCGGATGTTGCAATGGCGTTTTGTCAATGCCAGAGCTGATTATGCTTTGTCAGCCCAGAGGTTGAATGTTGAGGTATGATCGTTGTTTTCTATGATTTATTATATATTTTCTTTATTTTTTGTTATTGTTTGGTAACTGCTACCAGTTGATGAATGGCATAGAGAATTTTAGTGGAGAGGAAACCATAGTAATATGTTTGCTGCTTCTTTCCATGTTGGTCTGCCATTGGTGTTCTACCATCGACATAATTATCACAGAGAAGTGCTGATTTTCATTTATTTTTTTATTTTAACTTGGGGGTTTGATCTAATCTAGTGTGGTTAAGTAATACCATAAATGAAAACTTAAGAGCTGTTTGAGATTGATAGGCAATCAAGAAGTAAATAGTCACAGTCATTTACAACAGAAGGAGATGAATTTTTTGAACTAGTTGCTCACATTTGTGACCTAGTAGTTGAGGGGAACTTGCTAGTTCTTGTTATCAGAGGGAAGAAATTATAGGTTGATATCAAATTTGTGTCATATGATGACTGGTGGAAGGTTTTGTATATTGATTGGATTATGATGTATGATTGGTGGAGGTGGGGTGGGGGAGGGGGCAATTGAAAATCCCTTTGAACATGCTGCTGTTTTCGTAGTTTCTGACATGGTTAAAGGAAACTTACTGTCTGAAAAGCATAACAAGAGGCTGAGCCTTTGGAGGTGAGGCAATGTCATTTGGCGCTCTGCCCTCTTATTTTGGTGTTGGAGTTCGAGTGTCTGTATAAAACAGGTATTTTGGCATTAAATTCCCATCCAGGTTCAATCATCCATCGAGTCTAGTTTTTTGAGTCTCATTTATTCAAGGCTGAAGATGATCTGTTAATATGGTAATAAACATAATAGTGGATCAGTGGGAAAAAAATAATATTTGTCATATCATGAGAGTTTTTTTTTCAAGTTTAGTGGAGGATGTGATTGTAAGGTGAATTTAAATTTCTAGAATTTTGCTTTTCATCTGCCAGCCTAAATTCTTAATAATGGGATTGAGGATTCTTATTGACAAAGAATTTGTAATAAAACCATTTTGACAAGATGATCTTTTCTTGGCCTGAGATGAGATGGAGAAAAGGATTGTTTTTTTTTAGTTCTTACTGTTGTATTCAATATGATAGGAAGCTGATTCTGCAGTTCGTGTATTTTGATTGTGTTGACAGGTCATGGGTGCTAGGTTTTCAAAATTGCTTTTAGAAGCTTTGACTAAAAATAATTGCTTAAACCCCCTCCCCCTATGTTTTAGTTCCCTTCTAAAATTATTTTGATTAAATAAACTCTATAACATGAAACTCACAATTATATTATTTATTTTGAGCTCTTAATATTTTTCACTGAAGCTTGATTGACTGTAATAGCTTGTCCATGTAAGAAGACACGTGTTGTAGAAGCGTCCATCTATCACTTCTAGCATTTAGTAAGATTGTGGCCAAAGTCAAGCTATTTAAGGATATCTAAATAATAGCAATACTCAGCATTACCACTTTTGGCTGATATGATGATGGATGTATTGATTTTTGTTACGCTTACCTCACATTTTTATTTTGGTTGATGCATTTATTATGCAATTTAACTTGACAAGACAAATTACCTAATAGGATTTTTCTTGTCTAAATGTTATTCTCTGTACCAGAAAAGCCTGTATAATGCTCGTGTAACAACGTCAAAACTGTATGAGTCTGTTAGAGCAAAAAGAACAGAGTTACAGTGGCTGAGACATAATTGGAAGTTGATTTCCATCCTCAAGGGGCAAGTAAGATACAACTGCATCATCCCCATCATGCATGCAAGCACTATGTTTACCTATGTTGCTGTACTCATTTTAATATTTTATGCAAATTTTACTGGTGCACTTTTGGATTTCTCATCGAGAGTTTCTAAAAAATTGAATTTCAAGATGTGGCATTTATCATTTTAAGCTAATATTTAAATCTCGTGATTGAAAGTGTTTAAATCCTCTGTTTTTCCTGAAACGTACACACACCGTTTCAAATGAACTTGACTCTCATTAGGTTGTGTTCTTGAATGGATTGTCAAAGATTTTCAAACCATATGGCTTGATTTCAACCATGTCATTGCTTTGAATGCTATTTAAGTTTATTCTGTTTTGTTAAAGAGCGGCCAAATTAAAGTTTTATTTTAATGGAGATGTATGCTTTATTAAGAGCTTAAAGGTAGTTTATTTCTTGTGATTTTGTGTTTTAAACTAATGGTGCATGATTGCTGCAGATGCTATATTTAGAAGAACTGGCGTTGATTGACCAGGATTACTCCCGTTCTTTATTGGGAGCCATTGAAGCTTTGCAGGCTAGCACACTCCGTCTGCCTGTTGCTTGTGGGGCAAGGGTATGTGCCATTTTCCTTCTTGTGATTTTCGTCTTGGGCATGTTGGTTTCAGTGGGGTTTCTGATAATTGCATATTTGATTTTGAATTCTACAGGCAGATGTCCAAAATCTGAAGGACGCTATATGTTCAGCGGTTGATGTGATGCAGGCAATGGCATCCTCAATCTGCATACTGTTATCGAAGGTCATTATTTCCCCCTCTTCCCACTCTCTCGTCATTTTCCTTTTTTAACTTCATTCTTTTCTGGATTTTATTCAGTATCAGTAAGTGAACATTTTGCATGTTATGTTCCGTTTGTCGCATGTGAAATAACTTGTTTTTGGATTTATGTAAACAATATTTTTCTGGAAATATGTCATTTATCTTTCCTTGGCTATTTTAAGTAAAATTTACTTGAAAATGATTGTTTGGTATTTTGTATATATATGAAAAAAGATGGTTTCGTACAATATTTTCATCTCACGAGAACAGTATGTTTTCCTTTGTTTCAAGCTATTTTCCCCCTTTGATTGTAAATATTTTCCATTGACCAAGTTTTTCCAACTGAACCAAACATGAGAAATATATTATGGAAACATATTGTACTTGAAACTAACGTAGCCTTAATGTATCAGTCTCATTATGTTTGCCACCTACACTAAACAAGCCATAGCTTGGGCATGCTACTGACTACATTTCACAGTATGGTTTGTATCAACACATAGTAAGCATGCAGTGCCTCGCCTTTTTCAATGAGTAATTGACTGGTGCTCTTCAAATTTTGGGAAAATTGTCATTTTTCGCAGCCCAACTGTTGAAGGTGTCCCGTAATTGTGTTTATTAGCCCTTGTGCTTAAGCCCTTTTCTTTCAAGTTTTAGATAGTCCAGTGTTTGTGCTTAACTAGAGGTCTAAAGTTTAATCTTGAGATGGATTGAAGGGATTTCTAGGATGAAGGGCAGCTACTGAACATTTTGTTGCGCGGAGCTGTCCACATTGTCCTCCCAGTGAATACCCCTCCAAAACCCTAACCCCCCAAAAGAAGCTCCATAAATTTATGGAATAGTCATTATAATACTCATCCCTTGCCAGGTCTGGAAATGATCCACTGCCTTTTCTTGGTGACTCGACAACGGAAATATAAACACTTTGTTGTTACTGCTTTTGATTGTGCTCACACAACTTAGTGATGGCTGAATTATGAACCTTATCTTACAAATTGAAAAATGCCTCTGAAGATGGCTTTGTGCAATCATTGTCAACGTGTTAACAGTTTTGTTTATCCTTGCATTACCATAGGCTGAGGAAGTAAACTCTTTGGTGATGGAACTTGAAAAGACAAGTCAGAAGGAGTGTAACAGGCTTTATCAGTGCAAGGATCTACTTTCATCCATTGCAGCCCTGCAGGTAATTGTGTTTCGTTTACTTTAACTAAGAATTAAGAAGTTTGTATAGAAATTAACTCCATTTTACTTCTATAGCTTTACTAGAGGAGCCATCTGTATCCTGATTCTGTAGCTCTTGGCATTTTCCCTTTAATGCGGTTACCTTTTTTAACGAAAAGTGTTCATGTTGCCAGGTAAACGAATGTAGCCTGAGAAGTCATATTTTACAACTAAAATGAGTGAGTGCCTTCCAGCCTGACAAGACAAGTGTAAAAACCTCAAACCACTTAATTCCTTCCGTAGTGCTAACAATATCAAATCAAACCCTTTTATCCTCTGATTCAAGGAACTAAGAAAAGTATCGAATGGATAAGCAAACGTAGATGGCATGAAGTTGTCGATCTCAAATCCAGATTTAGATTGTATTTAGGTACTTCTCTGTAGGGCAGAGTTCATCGTGTGTAAATATATATAATGATATTTTCATTCTCTTTCTTTCTTTCCCGAGTTTTCCTCCTCCGTTCTTTAGTTCTTGTTTGCACTGTTTTATTTACGTGTATTCGTGACCTGTGAGTTATATCTTTGCAATTGGTGTCCCAACGATGATTTTCTGCAGTTTATTTCTCTGTTCATCCATCCACCCGTTGTGTATCCGCGAGTTATTATCCTTGAGCTAGTGACCTAAATCAAAATCGAAACAAGGAATGCTGTTATTCAGAGTTGCAAGAAATTTGATTACTCAATTGGAAAGAATTTACTTTGTATTAGGCCTAGTGGCCGGAAATGAATTTCATTGCTATGTTAGGCTTTTGCCGGGCCAGCTTTGCATTTAGAGGCTGTTTGGGATGGTGGTTGTACCGTCTTTTTCCAAAATTTGAATTTTTATTTTATTTTAAATGAATTTTTTTGGTGTTTTTAAATTATTTAATGTGTTGATGTCAAAAATAATTTTTAAAAAATAAAAAAATATAATTTTAATGTATTTATAAATGAAAAGTATTTTCAAAAGCAACCGCAACTGCCTTTCCAAACAGGCTCCTAGTCTCTTTCATGAGAACGGACCGCTGCTTAAGAATTAGTGTTTGGTTACATGTTTTAAAATAGAAGATATGGAGACCGTAAGATCACATACAAGGGAAAAAATTATTTAGAAAAGTAAAATTAATAATATGGTTTATTGAATAGTATAAATATATATATTTTTTTTATATTTGCACTCCCATGAAAAAAAGTTATTTAGAGAAGTCAAATTTATTTTAATATAAGTTATATTGATATAACTATTTATTAATAATAAATAATCAATACAAGTACAATTAAAATAACTTTTTTATATAGAAATATATTAAATATTTTTTTGCTCTTTTGATCAAACATGTAGAAATAGTTCTTTAACTTAGAAATGTTATTTTAGCTCTTCAATATAACTCTTTTCTTGGAACTATAAAAATAAAGAATAAAAACTAATTTTTTTTGTCTTTTCCCTTGAGTGTTTTTTTTAATTCTCTCATTGTAGTTGTTGTAACTTGTAAGGGTAGAGGTGATAGACACGCCACACTGTCTTTGAAATTCATTACAAAACAATTCTAAAATATCTTGTATCTAAGTTCTTATCCACTCTTTTCTGTTCTAAAACGTCGGCCATATACAATTTTATGTTATGAACTACAACATGTGTAGGTTAATAAGTTTGTTTTTGGGCTACAACCTGTTTTTCAAATAATATGAAATTTTTGATGTTTTAATATCAAAAATTTATAAAAAAAAACCTTTGTTTTAATATATTTTCTGCTAAAAATAACTTTTAAAAGAACCGAACACCTTAACATCAATCACAAAATCCCCTTTCCCATCTCATATATTTTTCTTTAAAAAATTGTGTTGGGTTCTACAGGACAAATTGTTTATCAATGAAGAGTTACTTAATCGTAGAACTCCGAAATCAGCTGTTTATAGAGCCATAAAGTATCTTGAAAAGACCATAGTAATAAATAAAAAAACAGTGACTCTTTGCCATATAATAGGGAGGTGATCGACTTTTTATAATGTTGCTTGTAAAAAAAATACAGTGATGTTGAAAGCAAGGAATTATCATGATGCGATCTCAATAAGATTCCCTGAGAGAGTCTCTTTCGGCTTCACGTCATTCCCTTCCTTTTCCCTTCAATGAACAGCACATCTCTCTCCAAGTACAAAGCATTTAGCCGATCACCTTTACTTTCGCATCACCCAACTCCCATTGCCAGAGCAGGATGGCGAAGGCAAGTATGCTACAATGGCGATCCGGCGAAGATGGGGCGGGACCCGCGGCATATGCTAGGAGACGCAGCGACTCGAAAGGACCGGAATAATAATGGCTTTCTCTTTTACCATCCGTGCTCTCTTTTCATATAACCTTTGTCTTTTTGTCAAAGAAAATATTATTTTGGGTGTTAAAATGCCGTGGAACGCACTTCCAGTGGAGGAGGAATTGGGGGAGGAAGCTGACGTGCACCGCACCATTTTTTTTCTCCGCAAAATCTCGAGCGGGGCCCATCCTTTTCACCCCCATGTCAAGTACGTAATTCTACGATGCTCCCCTCCTCATCTACCAGCTGCTCGGCTAGTCTGAGACCATGCCTCTTTCGGGCTGTACTTGGCATCTAGCCTGGCTACTGCCCGAGGTTCAATCAGATTGGCTCCGAATAATACGACGTCGTAAACTGATTTGTCATCGGCGAACATTATCGGCATCAAATCATCCATCCATGAAAACAAAAATTATCAGCTAGCTGGGACAGGGTAGCTGAGCTAGACATTTGATACTTCCTTTGCAATTTGCAACTACCTTAGCAGTTAGCACGCACCCCCGTCTCTCTCCGAAGACTGGGGAGCAGCCTGCGGCAATCAATGCTATCATATTTGTCTTCGTGTTAGAGTTCTGGATCAAATTGGACCCGTCCGTTTTGACCTGCTCAGTCAATATATAACATGGTACAACTATTCAGCCTCGTAATCTAGTAATTTAATGATTAATCTGGCTAGTCAGTTTGTAACCTGTTTAATCCGTCAAATCTTGATTTTGATTTTTTAAATCATGTTTCTATTTTTATTTTAATGAATAAATAAATCCTGTGATAATATTTATTTTTTAATTGATAGGGGTCGAGTTAACTTACAAATTCCTGATGATTGACTTGATCATAATCGAAATAAAAAATCAGGTTGGGTAACTTTCTTGCCAAGGTGACATGGTAGCATGCATAGATTAACTCGCTGTCTTTCAAAACACTTAATCTGGTTTGAAAAGATTTAAAACATTTTATTTTTTAATATTTTTAAATGATTTTCATGATATAATTTCAAAAATATTATTTAGAAATGTTTTTAAACAAAAAATAACACAGCTGATTAGAATCCACGATGTCTTCCATCTTCTCAACTCTTGATTTGCGTTTCACATTTTAGGCTTCTGGATCAAACTAACATTATCCTTCAGGCAAAAGATGGCATCTTAGAATCTAAGAGCAACGCCCACACCAAACTCTTCCATCATGGTTCGCCCTCTCCCTCTTAGGTGGAACAACCCCCGTCACGTGTCAGACCATAGGTCTCCACCCTAGACCCACTGGGGTCTGGGCGGCAGCAGCTTATCTCAATCTCTGAGAAGCTCGCTCGCATCTCCATATGTACGGACCACACAAATTAATTAACATTAATGATGCTGTTCATTCTATTTTTATTTATTTATTTATTTATTTATTTGAATAATATCAATAAAGATCGTATTTGTTAAATCCTAGATCCGAAAGAATTTGGGATTCATCGGGTTTTTAATTAAATCATATATTATACCAACTTGATCAACCCACTTGATTCAATTAACTTTTAATAACTTTAATCACGATATAGAACCTGGTTAAGTCAATTTTCAAAATTTAGAAAATATTATTTTAATAAAATAAAAATAATCACCCTTGAATTGACCATTCAATAACCCATACCTTTTTTAAATTAGTTAATTTCACAGATAATATAACCATCGATGATGGATTATACGAAAAACATCGAATTGATAAATAATCAACATCCAATAAACATCATTATCATAAAAAAAATAAAAAAGAGTATCCAGTAATTTTACTAGAAGAAAAAAAAGGTACACCGGAAAATTGTCCATATCCAGCCAAAAACGCACCGGAGTAAAATTCCGGCATTATATTTATAGAGGGAAAAAAGAGGTTACAGCAAAACCTTTACTCTGTGTCTTCATTATTATTTTTTTATTCAAACAAACAGGTTTAAGAGTTTTTTCTTATCAGCGGCACTGCTCTCGAAGCTTGTGGTCTCCGATTCTCCTCCTGTATAAAACGACACGGCATCTCTTCCTCTCTTGTCTCTTCCACCTCTTCCTCTAGCGAGACAAAGATTCACATGATGATCAGACACCACCTGATTATTATTCTCCTTATCAAACGGTTTTGATTGATTCCACGTCATGCTATGCACGGCGTACGCAGCCGCAGAGAAACTGTCAGATGATTCATCACAATTCGGCGCTAAGACTCCAGGGAGAATTCCAGGTAACGGCCGTAAGGTTCCACCGGAAAGCACCGCCTCCACAGCCGCCTGACACACGTTCCAGTTACCGCTCCACAATAGCCCCACCGCTCCGTTCACCGGATTCACTGTTCTCCCGCATGCCTCGAATAACAGCGATTGGAACAAAACTACAGAAAAAGGGTAAAATTAATTTGTACTCTTCTACATGTATAAATGTATATATATATAGTTGGGTGTGTATTTAAACGTTTATACATACCAGGGCGCTGGGATTCGGGTACGGCGGAGATGAGAGACATGAGATCACTGCGGCCAAAAAACTTAGCTAGGAACAGGGTAGCGTTACCTTGGGCTTCAGGGGTGGGGATCCAATGCAGAGACGACCTCAATACGCATGTCTCGCTGCACCCCTTTCGCAGCACTCGGCAACCATTGCAGCTCATACTCACCGTCTGATATAATTGCAGGTTGATCTTGATGCTTTTCTTGATAATCAAATAAAATGGTGATATTTTTCTTGGTGATAATCCAAGAGAGGATTAGCTCTAAGTGAGGGGAAGGAGTGAGCTTTAGGGAGCGGTGAAGGAGTATAAGAGAGGGCAAAAAGTGGGGGTGTGGTTAACAAGTTAAGTTAAAAAATTAACTGTGGTTGAGTTAAGTATTTTTTCTGATTGAACGGTGGGGATTTTTTAGTGATTTGTGGGGTCCAGGAGTGGTTTGTGGTTGTCGAGGCGAATATCTTCCAAACTCTGGGCACGAGCGGCTCCGTGTTTTCGCGTCTTTTGTTCTACAAATCCAGGTACACCATTGGATTTTGTTTTTTGAATGTTTTGAGCCGTCGGATTGAAGTAGGTCCGCTGCCTATTATTTTTCTTTTAGTTGCTTTTTTTAAAGTACGGGTACGAAGTTTAAAAAGTTTAGTCGCCCCGTAGGTGGAAGCGTGAGATAGAGGTGGGGATTGATATCTTCTTTAAGTGGCTTATGATCTAGTGACGGTGAAGTTATGTTTTTAAATTGTTTTTGAAATTATTTTTTATTTAGAAATATATTAAAATAATATTTTTTAAAAAATATTTTTGACATTATAATATGAAAATAATCTAAAAATATTTTTTTTTATTTAAAGTAAAAAATAAAAAAAAATTATTTTTTTCAAAATCATTTCTCAAATGTATTCTAAACACTCTTATAGTTTGTTATTGTGTTTCAAAAGTGTTTTTGAAAAAGTTTGAATTTTTAAAAAATAAATAAATTGTTTTAATGTTTTTAGATATTTTCATGTGTTGATATTATTTTTTAAAAAAACAAATTAAAAAAATCATTTGAATACATTTCTAAACAAAAAATATTTTCAAAGTTAACATCAACTACACTAAGAGGCTGTCTTGGACGGCGGTTGTACCGCCGTTTCTCCAAAATTTAAATATTTTTTTTTAAATAAAAAATTTTTAGTGTTTTTAAATTATTTTGATGTGCTGATGTCAAAAATGATTTAAAAAAAAATTATCATTTTGATATATTTTTAAATGAAAATGCATTTTAAAAAACAACCGTAACCGTCCTCCCAAACAGGCCCTAACAAACACGCACTTAGCTTGGCGGTCCAAATTGGTTGTGCTTTTGTATTATTATAATTTATTATTTGAATTTTAGAAGAGATTATAATAAAAATCTGTACATTTAAAGTGACAGTTGGTATTTATTTAAGATTATTGAGAAATATCTACTTTCTAAAATATAATTATTAAATCTAGACGGCTTGAAACTGTAATGTAATATTTAAAATTTTAAAAAATATATTAATCTAATATAATCTCATTACAAAATTTAAATAACCTGTGATATGGTATATTCAATTAAAAACTCGTTTGTTTTTTTCTAAAAAAAATATCAAGTAACGTCATTTTATTTATTTCAATAACTTATATATATATAAGTTTATCCAATTAAAATTATTTTACTGATCTAAACCTGGTTCTGAATTGAGTTCAACAAGTATAATCTAGGTTGTTCTCATGCTAATAAAGCTAATCTAAGCTCCTGTCCCCACAAATCTTGCCGGGAATAAGAGGGAAGACAAGAAAAAAAAACATAAGAAATATGGAGCGCATGGTGTTTGAATCTATGGAACACGCTCATTTTCAAAACAAATGAGAAAAACTATAATGCCAATTTAATATGGATTTTGAAAAATGTTTACCATGTTTAACTTGATAGAAAATGATAATATAATTATCATAAAAAAAATATGAAATAGATTAGATAATTCAGCAAATCAATAAAAAGAAATCTTGTTGAAGGTTTTCAATGTAAAACTTCAACTCCCCATTGACCGTTGATCCACAAAAATCCCATAGGCCACAAAAACTCCACGTAAGCCATCACAATCCGGCCCTCGATTTTCTGGTCCGAGGAAGCTCTGGCTTTCAGGAAGAATTGGCAGGCTCAAAGATACCTTCTAGAAACACGCCAAAAACTCTCAATTCGGACAATCTAGGACGTGGTAGTATTTTATATAAAAAACCATTTTGTATATATTTTAGCTGATTTTAATTTCGTCAAAAATATTTTTTAATAGGTTTTCAAGTATGTTTTCTAAAACAAATTTTTTCTCTCTGTTTTTTTAACACATGGAGATAACAAGATCGAGTATAAAAGAGATGCTCTCAATCCTACAACATTCAACTCCATTAATCTCTCCACTGAGCACCCATGAGAGACATCCTCTCCTCTATTGGACAAAGCAGGCTGCTGCTGCTGCATCTTGTTCCTGAGACCCTAATTTCTTCATGTTTAAATTATGGAACACGTTTTTTTTCCCAACACGGATGAGATAAACTTGATTTGTTTTAGCAGGCCCACTGGGAAGATATCAGCAGAGAATTTGGCAGGAAAAGGCCACGGATCGGTCGAGGATTAGAGTTGTGAATTGAACTTCTATTCCCCCAATTGTTTTTTGCCCTGCAGCGAGCACCAGCTTCTTCTATTCCGACAATTATTTAAGCACCGTGTTTTGGGGATTAAACGCTTGACCTATCATCATCGAGATCCTTAGCTTCACTTGATGGTTCTTGACGTGAAGAAAGAATCCGAGGTTCAAACTCAAACTCTCGACCTCATTTCACATGGGTGTCCGGAATTGTTAACTCTAATATAGTCCATGTTGTTTAGTAAAATTAGCTAATCAGTTCTCATGATTTTAAAATTTATGTTTACTTTTTGTATTTTAAATCCATTTATAACTCAAAATCTTTTTGTTTAGTTGATACCTGCATGTAGAGTTTTTTTAAACACAAAGTAATTAACGTGTAGATGTATTAGCTTGTTTTTTATATTAATTAAAAAATATAAATGTAAATCAAATATATAATAAAATTTAATAAAAATTACATGCGTTGATAATAATATGTAAGATCTCAAACTAGTTTTTAACGTAGCAAAAGAATGGAATATAATTGCAATTGCTACAATAAAATACTATTTTCTTGATTTCTATATAATATCTTTTCAATAAAAATATAAACAAATAAAAAAATGGTATAAATAACCTCGGTTTAGAGTGATAAATATTTAAAGTGTAGAAAAAAAATGTTTTTTTTCAAGAAAAAAATATAAAGAAGAAGAAGAAGAAGAAGAAGAAAAGCTGCAAATTCAGACCCATTTGGCGAGATGACTGCAAATTATTTTTATTATGATCATGACTCTCATTTCCATTCCCTTTCCTCAAAATAGACACGCTGTTAGGAAATCAAAGTTACTGCAAATTCAGTTCAGACCCATTTGGCGAGTTTTGCGTAGGCACATCTCTAAGTTAAAGACAAAAAAAAACACGTGTCTTTTCATCCCAGATACCATTCATGCTATCTTGGCTTCTTGCATCTAAGCTTCCGTTTCAGCTCAACGCATCGTTTTGTCCTCGATTTTGTCTCTTTTTTTGGATGCATGCTGTGAGATACATGACGAATCGAGCTACGTCTCTACCGACAGCAACATCTACTGGTTTGGAGCTTTCCATGTTGTGCCATTGCCTTTTGCTCTGAGCTGGCCACCTTATCTAGTCGGAGGAAAACCGTGGATCGATTGCCGAGGATGTTTCACTGGTAATTTAGCCAGGTAAGAAAAACAGAATTTGGACTTGTTCCATGGTTTAAATGTTTGGTCCCAGTATCAGCAAGGTAACAATTATCTTCTGTAAGTGGCAAGGGTGAGAGTACTGTTTGTTTTTAAATTTGATTTTAACAATATTTTCAGATAATTTTTATATACTATGTGAAATATATATAAAAAATAAATTATATTTTGATATATATATATTTTTTTTTTAAAATAAGTAATTTACCACTTGTACATGCTTGATTCCAGAACGAGCTCAGTTGATATCAAAGTACTAAAGTTATTTTAAAAAGAAAAAGATTTCTATATGAGCTCAATTGCTACCATTGACTTTCACTGAACTGTCAAAGCTTCAGTATTCTGGAGACCATTATTCCACGGCCTGCAGATATATAAAGTAGTCTATTTGGTTAAACCCGGCGCAGCTTAGTATGTCGGTGGCCTGTCGACCCGAAGTTGGCGGGGCTTATTTTTTTAACTGTTTTGCATCTTGATTGGGTCGATCCTATAGAATAATCCATGAATGGTTGACCGGGTCAATCCTATGAATTAATCTGCAAATGATTTATTATGATATACCTTAGCGGTACCCGTCGGTGTGAACTTCACATAATTTTCTCCAGTGAGGCTTATACACACATATAAAAAACTTTGTTTAATTTCTTTTTCATTTTAAATAATATCATTTTAAAATAAATAAAAAGAGATATGAAATAAATATTAGGATATTCTTATCAATTTTAGTGAACCATGAATCTTGTATCGTCTACTTTATGAATACGTAAAGTTTTTCAGGCAAGTGAAGTGAACTTTTAATCTATAATTTCATGAATTCGCAACTTTACTAGTTCGTGGGTTTATGGACTCTGTCTCTGGGAACAAGCCCATATTAAAAGGGCCTTTCTAGTTTTTGTTAAAAATGTAAGCCGATTTACTCTGTGTCCATCTTGAGGCCTCATTTGCTATAGATCAACTCTTTGGTTTTAAATTTGCTTAAGAAACCCAAGGGATTTTATAATATTTGTTCCCTGTGATTTTTTAAGTTTTTTTTTATGTGGGATCTACAGCCTTTTTATATTGATTGAGTCCCTTTTTTTTATCACTATGTAAAGGTTCTTTTATCAGAATATCATTATTTCATATGATTAGGTGAATTTATGTAAGTAAGTAAATAAGAAAACAAAATTCAAAGCATAAGTAAGAAAAAATTATTTCAAAATAACTAGGTTAGTTTCGTAATTTTTTATTGAATTTACTTTCTTTTAATCATTGGAATTTAATCTCATATATATATATATATATATATATATAAAAGAGCATGAATTAAACATTCAGCCTAGATAAAATAAAATAAATTGTCATGATAGGCGGCATGCAAACTAAGAAAGTATATAAAAATAAAAAGTGAAGGGACTTGGTATGAAAAGGAGGAGGAAACTCCAATAGAAAATCTTCCCATCCAGCTAGTAGTGGAACGAAGACCCGTTTATAATTGGGAGCCATGGAGAAAAATTCAAAGCCAAAAAAAGTCAATGGTTGACTTAATCTTCCTCTCTTATGGGCGTGTTCTCTGCCTGTCAACCAGATTGGAACGCGCTCTCTTGATTCGTACAGCACAGTCAATTGATATTTATTATTTTATTTAGCAGCCATGTTAATAAAATATCTACATTCTAATTTAAATAGCATCTAGAAGTTGCCTCGTCTTTACTTCTATGCTCAATTGTTTTTGTTTACTTTTTTTTAAAATAAAGTTTGACAATTCTGCTTCCTGGAATTTTAATTAGACCCAACGAAGCTGCGTATGCGTAGTTTGCGAAAGTGGCAAAAAGGAGATTCTGCGTGGCAATAATTAAATCACTGCTCTCGTTGAGAGTCGAACTCAAGACCTCCCGCTTACTAAACGGGTGCTCTAACCAACTGAGCTACGAGAGCTGCTGCTCTTCTCAAAAAGATAAGTAATATATATACATTCTCGTTCAAGTCATCAAGTCCCTACTACCATGCTTATATCCCTCTTATCAATCCTCTTAAAGCACCGTCTGCCGACCAACTGACAATTCATTAATTGATTGATTTTATTGCGCGATGACTGGAGTGGACCAGGATAGTATATAGCTGGAACCCCAAAGCTACAGGTTCAATGAATAGAAACCACAGGAAGTGGGGCATATCGTAGGCTGATAGACACTGGGATAAAGAATAACAAAATAAATAAATAATTAGCAAGTAGGGGGGACTTGAACCCCCTTCGAAGCATGCTTTCTTAGTGGTGTGAAATAATCCTGTAGAGTTGACTTCTCCACGTAGTCCAATCACTGTATTTGACTTTGTATAAACTCTTACTATATATCATGGTTGGTGTGAAAAATTAATGGTTTAATATAAACTATTTAATTACATATAATCTTGTGCCAAATGACTGAGAATTAATCTCACGACTGATTAAATTACAGAGCAGATGTTTGTATCCATATTGGTCTCTTCGATTTTTCATATTCTTCCATTTCTGCCCCACACGCAAACGCTACTGTTGAGAATGAGCAAAACATGTCCAGAGCAGCTTGATCTGGCTTGGTCAGATCCACAAGCAAGTTTCGATGAAAGCGGCACTCATCCATTATTCCATCGGATATGCGTCCACATACTTTAGTAGAGTTTGGTCATCTCTTCACATTCGATGTTTTTTTTTATTAACGTTATTAACGTGGGTGTCGTAATTTTATTCTCTTCGTGTCGTGTTGATGCACTGTGCAACCTTTTACTTGGCCAAAAGTTTTCGGCGACAAATGCAGCCCTGCTTTGCTTTAGATACCACACTAATGGCAGCCATTTGTACACGTGGCTGTATATTATAAGATCCATGCTCGTCACAGAGTCATTTATGTAAAAATATGGGTAGATGTGCGATATCAGCACATGAAGGACTAATAATGGTATAAAACATTACTGTAATTAAACACTCGATCCAGGGTCAATTCGGTTCAAATTTCATGTCACGGGTTGACTCGCGAGTTAATTGATCAACACGGGCTATAATTTTTTTTTAAATTAAATAAAAAAAAACTTGAAATGATGTGATTTTAATTTTTTTTTAAATAGTTTCAAATTAAAACCATACCGATGTCAAGTTTTGAATGGTTATTTTATTTTTTCTGTTATTTTAGTGTGATGATATTAAAAATAATTTTGATATATTTTCATAAAAAAACAATTTAAAAAGCAATCATTACTATGCTCTCAAACCTTTTAAATTATAAACAAGTACATAGAAACATGAATAAAATCAGGCTAACTAGGTTGTTCCAATAGCTATAACACTACCCATGATCTGATTAACATGCAATCATTGAGTTGACATGAGTTAATGAGATTTTTTCTTAAAGAATTGTCTAGAACATAATTGATTTGGACTTTTTTAAAATCAAAACAAAATTATCTTTTAAAAATTAACTAGCTTTCACTTGAATTGAATTTGTAATGGATAGATAACTTGAGCTGCGAGTTAACTTATATGATTAGTCTGACCAAAACCCAACCCAACCCAAGACCTGAAGTAACATGATTCTAGATCTATTTGACAAATTGGCAGGATTTCATAACAGTAGACAGAAAGGAACGGGGAGGCTGAAGTGTTTGCAAGAAAAAGCTGAAGTGTTGGCAAGAAAAGACTAATTGCACAGGTAAATGCTTCCCCTGCGTCCTAACCACTTGCATTTGGAAAACATTACCTGTGCCATCACCGAATGCCCATACAATGTTCTTATCCTTTCATATAGCAGATGTAAGCTCTCATCACCCATGTCACTGATCAAGCATACATCGCCTCCACCTCCACCTCCACCGCCGCCGCCACGCCAATACATATATACATGTCCACTGCAGCATGTACATACATACATATACATATGTATGTATGTATGTATGTATTGTTTTTAAAGTCCTATATTAGTTTTATATTTGATTTATATTGTATCAAACTTGTGGTCTCTAGAAAGATAATCCTCTATTCTTATAGAGATTTGTTTATATAGATTTTTTAATATATTAAAAAATATTTAAATTATAATATATTTTACATTAATATCTCATAAATATTCAAGATGTAGGATATTTATAAATATCCTAGGAACATCCTAAATATTTATAGAGATATTATGGAGATGTTTATATTATATAAAATACCATGTAATCTCATGAAAACCATCATCCCCTGCCTTTTGTCGTGTTCGTTTTTGAGATTGCAAGTATGGCACGGGTAATGTTTTTTTTATTCCGATGACGCGTGATAACTGATAAGTGACCTCGAGACTACGGCTGTTAAATTTGCCTAGCTTGCGTTGCGGAAAATTTATGATTTTAAATCTAATTTAACTTTGATTTAAATTGAATTAAAAAAATATTAATATAATAGAACTTCATTAATCCACTTAAATACAATCATTAAATATATTCTTAAAGGAGATAGTTTGATTTAAAGATATTCAACTAAAGATATTTAGATAAACTAATAACACTTAAATATAGATTTTTTTTCCCGAGTTAATCATCAAACCATATCTAACAACTTTGTGGGACTTAATAACTACCGAGTTACTTTTTAAAATAATTCTTATTTAAAAATATATTGAAATAACATATTTTTTAATTTTTTAATTTATTTTTGAGATCAATTTTAAAAAAAAATTAAATGCTTTTGAGAGAGAAAAAAAATTGACTCTTAATTTTCAAATAACTCGCCGCCGCTACTTGCTCCGCTGGTCAAGCGGCTGCGCAACTCACCATGACGAGGTCTAACTCTGCGCACACATCAAAGCTGATGCGAGTACGCTAGGGTATTCAATGCCACAAAGGTATAAAATAAACACGAACAGCCCAGTACGTCGCAACTTGAAAACAGATCCACCAAATTTAGTTAAGAAGATACCAATTAATTGAATTTTCCCGAATTACAACTGAAATATCCAACTTCTATGCAAAAAAAGATTTAATAAATAAATAAGTTAAAACAATTGAACAAATCTCTAAATATCACCTAGCAGCAACCTACCTAACAGAGAGTTGCTAGTTTTTCTACTGAGCTTGAGAGACTTCAATTTTGGGTGGTATCAAAAGACGAAGCCTTTTCGCTGCCGGTAGAGGGCTCATAACCTCATCATCACCAGATACAGAGAAATAAGGAGACAACTCTGGCAAGGCAGGAACATTGAGGTCAAAGTCACCATGGCTATGAGTGCGAGGGTTAGTAGATCCAGCACTTTCAGAAGTTGAAGTCACGCCGCTCTTTTCACCGCCTCCTATGATACCTTCATAGTGGCACCTCTTGTGACCACCCAAGGCTTGTCCAGTGGCGAAACTCCGGTGGCAGATGGAGCACTCATGGGTCTTACCGCTCCCGTTAGATACGGTTTTTGCTGCTGTTATGGCAGAAGTGGTCGTGCTGGAGTTAGTCTGGTCTTCGCCGCCTCCAGAGAGTTTTCTGTGGCTTGCCTTGTGACCGCCGAGGGCCTGGTAAGAAGGAAACTCCCTGCTGCATACGGAACACTTGTGGCTGTTTTTTAGTTCTGATGACGTGGATGCTGTCGCTGGGGCGACGGGCTTCTGGTGGCCGGAGGTGGGGAATTGGAGGTGGGTGGAACCTCGAGCTAGCATGACAAGACAGAGAGCGAGATACTCTTCTTCAGTAGGCTGGTGGTCGAGACGTGGACGCTTAGAGCGCTTGCGCTTCACCCATGGCTCTCCCGCGCAGGGGAGGCTTAAATCCTCAAATTGAAACGACGGCGTGGCTGTGGTTGGAGAGTTCAAAGCTTCTAGCGCCATCTGATTCGTTCTTCTAATATAGAAAGCAGAAGAAGAGTAGTGACAAATTGCTGGTTTCTGAAGAGAGAGAGAGCTTGGTTTGGTGAGAGGAAGAGGGAATTGCGTGAATGTTATGAGTGAGAGTGAGGGGGTGGTGTGGGTTATATATAAGGGGCAAGTACTGGAGAGGAAGTTGCGTGACAAGTGGTTGGAAAGTAAGAGGTGCGAAGCTAGCAGTAAGAGATTCGAAGGGTTAGTAGGAATCCAAACCATAAATCCAGTGGAGCACGTTTCGTACTAGGAAAGGCCAAGGAATCTGGCCACTTCTTGGTGGCCAAATTTGAGTCTCTTGGTGGCCAAGACTGGCTTGCTGACGTGGCCAGATTCGGTCAAAGTGAGAGAACAGTACAAGGACACGTCAGGAGTGAGTTGAAGTAGGTTTGAGGAGGGAGTAGCAAAGTGAAGACTGGGACTACTTCCAAGTCAAATACGAAGAACCCTGACTTTTCCCGAGCAAAGGTGATCTTATATCAATTTGCCTCTTTGTACTTAGCCGGCAGCCGACGTTCATGCATGCACACTTGAATATTCATAGGCATCAAGCAACCACCACCTAACGAAAACAGTCAATTGGTAGTAATTAGGAGGCAAAATTGAAGGGAGAAATTTCAAAGTTTGGTGGGCAATATCTACACGTGCTAACCAAGTGATGGAGGTGTGTGGTGGGAAAGCTTAAACTTTCATTTAAGCTGACGTAATCCCAGAAAAAATAAAATAAAAATCAAAATAATACTTCTTCTAGTTCTAATTTTAGATAATATGGTTGTTTGATTAAACCGGACCGGACCGGTTTGATAACCAATTATGTTATCATCATCCAAAGCTATGTATGTGGTACAAATATCTGAGAAGCGTTAACCATTTCAAGACTTTACTTTCATAAATAATAATCTACATCAGCTAAGCTAGTCATCTTGTTTTACACTTCACGTTCACACACAAGATATACACACACTTCACCATCTGCCCGCTTATCATTTTTGACACGTATTACTCATCCTGATTTTTTTTTATACGGTACGAGAAAAGGCAGAGGAAGTAGATTCGCGAAGAATCCAGATAACTCCACGTGCCACCGACCTAAAGCTCGGGCCCTTATAGCCACCTCCTCTATTGCCGTCCAATGAAAGCCCAATACAGATGGCCCACGTAATTAGATCATGGCAGAGCAATGCTGACGGCATTTTTGATCGATTTGTCCAATTAAATCCGGATACATTTGAAATAACTTGGTTGTGCATGTAGCCTTTCCATTTGTTTTTAAAAAAGTTTATTTATTTTATTTTTGGCTAAAATATTTCAGGTTTGCTCTAATAAGCTCACTCCGTGACATGTTATTTTGAAGTTTGATCCGAGTTAAAGATTTTTAATTAAGTAAATATTAGTTTAGTTATATCTAGATTTAATTAAGATAAGTCCGTTGACCATATCAACTTCATAAAAAATAAAATTTATATTTTAAATAATGTTGTTTTATTGATTTTCTAGTGTTACTTGATAACCTTCCTATTAATATCTCAAGTAAGATCACAAGCTTTAAAATTATCTAGTAGAAGATTCAATAATAAAAGTTTAAAATTAATAGGTTTGTTTTCTTTGTGATCTTATATTTGAACTCATGTTGATTGTTAATATGATAGTTACTAGAGACTTATATGTTCGTCAATTTTAGGGACCCGTGAAATTAGTCGAGATGCATGCAAATTGTCATTTAATAGGCAATTTAAATTTTATTTCTTAAAATAATCCCCAGCTTCCATTTTGATTGTTGAAGTTGCATTTGTTAAAAACCTCCATTTACAAATTGACAATAAAAAAAAAAATGATTTATGCTTTCATTGGCTTGTTTGCAGAGAGAGAGCACAACACAGATAGCTGCTATCCTTCCTTTTCTTGCCCTTGAAAGACAACTCGTTCAGGACAACAAGCTAAGCTATAAAACCATGCCTTGGAATATAGAGAGAGCTCCGAATCATTTTGAATCAATCCACCCTACATCCTTTAGCTCTTAAATCTTCCCAAGAACTTCTAATACTGAACTTGCCGTTGAAGGTTAATTTCCAAGTCTCTGAATCCGCAAATGGCCGTTTGTATTTGCGGCAAGCATATCTGATCTAGCATGAGGCTAAAACAAAGAGTTATTTTTAATAATAGATGGGAATGTAGTATTGGAAGGGATAACTGTTTCATTTATGATGATCCTTCTGTTGTATTTCTCCATGAGTGGACCTTCTGGGTGCAAAAGAATCCCACATAGATATGTTGTTTTTCCATTTCTGATTGTATGAGAGATCCATTCTCTGATTAGAGGTGGAAATTTTACCATTTTCGTCCCAGCCCATCTGCAATCAAAAGGCACTCCACTTCCCAGATGCTTTTTTATCTTTAAGCAGGTTGTCATAATCCCAGGCAACCTATAGTGAGCCTGATTCAAGGAATAGGTTTCATAGAGATCTCACAATGCATGCAATGTTTTTCTTTCGTTTTCCTCAGCCCCAGAACTCCTTCCTGTTTAGTCAAAGTTAGTTTATCCCAAGCTACCTTAGCACCATGAGCAGATTCATCTTTCCCAAGAATGAGCTGCATTTTAGCTCAATTATCCTCATTACTTTGCTGGTAGAAGAAAGAACAACAGAAGTTTTGCAAGCTGAAGATCACTGAGGAGATTAGATGGAGTCTTACAGCAAAGGCTAGGCATCTTAAGGCTGAACTCTGGAATATTTTATCAACAAGAGGCTTGCAGTAGGAAAAAGATAACTTTCCAGTGATTAATGGCACACCAAAGATCCTTTAACAAGAAATTATTCAAATTTGAACCCTGTTGACAATGGCAATTAAGTTCTGAATTGGTGTTCTTGATGCACCAGAACAGTAGAATTCACGTTTCGTACGTAGGATTGAGCTTCATTCCAGGAGTAATATAGAATTGATTAAGAAGAGATGTGACTCTTTGCATAGCTGCCAGGTCTCGTATAACAAAGATCATCAGATCGTCTCCGAAACATATATAGATGAGGGAGATGAATCTGTTTTCATCATGGGGTAAAGTTCAGTAGCTTCATTGAGCATGCGTGAAAACACTTCCATAGCAATGACAAGCAGGTAAGGTGAGAAGGGATCACCTTGCCTTAACCCCCTATTTGCTTAAAAAATAGCCAACAAGATCCCCATTTCATACTAACAGAGAAGCTGGCAGTAGTGACACTAGTCTTGACCCAGTTGATAAATTTTTCTAGGAAGCACATTACTGCTAAAGCATTCCAAAGAAATTCCTAACTGAGTCAAAAGCCTTCATAGGAGAGAGGTTTACTCTATGATAATCCTTAATCAATTCTTGAGCAAGTCTTCTATACGGGGATGAAGGCACATTGGTTCTGACATACAAGAGATGGCAAGCATGCGTTTAACCTGTTGGCTAAAATTGTAGACATGCGCATGTAAAGTGTTGAGCAACAGGAGATCGGTCTGAAGGGATTTTAATTTTTTGAAGTATTTTGTAGTTTTGATATCAATGAGATTGCAGTGGCATTTACTTCTTTCATGAGTTTACTAATAACAAAAAGAACTATGATATATCTGAAGCAATATCCTCTCCCACAATCTGTCAAGTAGAGTGGAAGAAAGTTGCAGTGAAGCCATCGGAGCCAGGAGATCTCTGCCCATTAAATGAGAACACTATTCTTCTTCATCTCTTCTGGGGAAAGTGGGGAAATGAGATAAGATTTCAATGCCAATATTGAAATGATTCTCCACGAACTTCTCTGTTTTCAGATCCAAAGAGATTCTTGAAAAGACTTGGTGAGTTTATCTACATTATTATATAGAACTGCAATAGAACTCCTTGCGTGCTTCGCTTCTGTGACTTTGTGGAAATAGGCATGCAGTGTCGAGATTGCCTTCATTCTGCCATGTCAGTCTTGATTTGTGTTCGAAAAACGCTTCCTCCACAGCCATCCTTTTCCCTCCTGAATCAAAATAGATGTATTGTGGGATTAGATATATGTCAGCTTGAATATCATCAAGGAGAGCTCCCGCATCCAGTACCCTCTTGGTAAATCGCCATAGAAGGTGTTTTTATAGGTCTCCCAGACGGCTTTAGAATTTTTGTTAACAAACGCTTTTAAAACACAATATTAAACATCATGTAAGTCAGGTTCGTCAACATAGTTTCTTAAATCCATTTTCTAGAAGTATTGAAGAAACTGGTTATTTTAAAATATATAACTTAAGATAATTTACTTAGAAACATGTAAAATAGACAAAACGAGATGTCATTTACAATGCTATCATAGGAATTATAATGACTTTGCATTATTTTTATTACCAATCAAATTATTTTTCCATAAAAAAACGTACAGTTTTTAATGAAAGTATAAACATCCAGATAAAAAAAAAGTATATATACTTAATTGAAAACAGATCGAAAGGCTCATGTAAATCAAACATGTTTCATTCCATGTGTTGGTACCATGCTACGTGTTAATTTAATGACTATATTAATATAAAATAGACAGAACTTTAACACAGATATTTATTAGAAAAATAAATAAAATTTCACATACTTGAATAGTAAAATATTTAAATTAAGAATTACAGGTTAACTGCTCTTGAATTTAGCTGGTAGTCCCATTTTTATAACAGTGGCATGAGATGAGCATCGGTCGACAAAAGCAACTAGCAAACTTTTTATCTTCCTTTTCACTTGCGTATGTCGTTTCGTTTTCTCCATACATGAACTCTGATTTTTTGACAGGAAACTTGCCCGAAGTGCCAAGGGGGTGAGCTAGGGAAAAAAAAATCTATTGTGATATCTTTGGAAAATATTCACTTGCCTAAAGTCGCACCAAGATTCTTATTGTCTTCTTTTGTTTTTTTAACTTTAATGTTTAGGTTAGTTTTCGTATATCTTGATTAAGTTTATATATCTTAAAATTAAGAAATATATAAGTTTTTCATGATTATTATATTTGTAATTATATGAATTCAAACTTTAAAATCATATATATAATAAATTCTTTAATCTCAAGATTTTATCCCTATATCCCTATTAAATATTTAAATATTTAATTTTCTTTTGTTTTTGAGGTAGCGGGTTAAGGTTCAATGAATCTATTTTTTCACTGGTGATTGTCATGCTGTCATGATGTATCTATCCACTATGAATATTATTATTTCAATTTTCTTTTTGATTGATTATCACTTGGGATAAGTCAAGAGCTCACTCATTATTATTTTATTGAAATTCCAGTGACTAAATAGGTTTAAAGGCAGAAAGCAATAATTTAAAACCGACGTGGGGTGTCACAATTACACCACTGCTAGACTGGCTAGCAGCGTGATCCTTGCTTTCGTTTTCTGTGTGCGGGGACATTCCCTCCCCAATTCTCAATCAGGGTTAACTTTATTTTTTATTTAAAAAGTAAATTAAAATAATATTTTATAAAAACATCTATTACCAAACATAATTTTAGAGTGATGAACTTATTCTGATCGAACACATTAATCTTGTGAGATTTTCTTTTTAATTGCCAAACTGGAAACACCTGGTGGCTCAGCATGTAATTTGGATAGCTCGGAATGGTTGGCTTCGATAGTTTTAATTTTAATTTTTTAAAAATAATATTATTTATAAAAATAAAAACCACTAACAATGTTGTTTTGAATGAATTAATGATTCGAGTTTTTAGCTGTTCAAGGAGATACATCATACATCCAACATAATAAATACTGCCTGGACTAAATTACCCTCGTTCAAAGCAAAACCAATTTATTTAGCAGCACGCTCTGCGGCAGCGTCAGTGAGGCAAAAAAAATGATGCGAGGAAGTCTTCTGCCCCGTTGTTCAAATTCCATCTTTCCTCCTCCACCAAACTCAAATCGACTTCAACCACCGTCTCTGAAACGTCTGTCGGCTCCGACTGCAGCCTCCTCCGGTGCCCAATCACGTTTAACTTTCTCCCAGAATTACCGAACTGCCCCCAATCGCCTTCGCTGCTCTGGTAACTTCTTTTCTTTTAACAAGGACTGCCCTGGTAATTTCAAGTTCAGCTGACTTTTTCAATAATTGTAATTAACGCCTGTAAAGTATTTTTTTTATATGTAAATATAAAAAACAAATCAAAGGATTAATTCTTATTGGTGTAAAAAGCCACAAGGCTAGATATTTAAAGAAGAGGACAATTTGGTAAAGAAAAAGATTGCAAGAAAGACCTACTCGTAAACAGCTTATTTCTCTGAGGCTAGACAAAAAATCTGAGTTAGTTCTTGCTGAGTAGTGAGCGAGTCACAGTGGAAGCAAGATAGAGAAATGGCCACTGGAGATGAGCAGCAAGATCCTCGTATAGCCGGAATCTCCTCTGCTATAAGGGTCATCCCTAACTTCCCTAAACCAGGTAACTATAAAGCATGCCTTTACTCTTTTGTTCATCTGTTTTTTACCCATTGTTGATCTATTTGTGTTTGATCTTTATTGTTTTTCTGGGGGAGACAGGGATTATGTTTCAGGATATAACAACGATGCTTCTTGATACGAAAGCGTTTAAGGATACTATAGATTTGTTTGTTGAGAGGTACAGAGATAAAAACATCTCTGTTGTTGCAGGTACTTTTTTTCTTAACAACTGATTACTATCAACTGCTGATCTAGTTTTTCCCATGATCATGATTGAGCTCCGCTTTGAGTTTATGATGTTTACTTGAATTCGAAAGGTCCCTTCTTTTCAGTCCTCTTTTTTGTTCTTTTTTATAAAAAAAAATCGGCCGCAAGTTAGATAAGGACTTGCGAATTGTTCAAGGCATCCAAATGTGAGTGATAAAGGGATTCTTGAAGAATAGTGAAGTGTACTTTAGCATGCATAGTTGTAGAAGGGATTAAACTATTAGATTAAATAAATTTACTGTAGTGAATTGGTATTGCTTATTATTAACGATAATTTTGAGGAATGCTGAGAAAACAAGGCTCGAGAAAAAAGGGAAAAGTTATAAACTAAAACCCTAGGGCCATGCTATTAGATTTCCATGATTAATGCAAGGCTGATACAAGTGTGCCAGCGATTTAGCTGTTACCCATCTGCTAATGGATGGTTTTCAATAGGCATATTTCCCTCGAATAAAGATCGCATGTCCTTTAAATTTTGCAAGGACTTGCTTTCTACGGGAAAGAGGATACTGGTTCTGGTGAGACCTTTACCGATAGTTACAATGTTTTCCAGCATATCATTTCACTGGGTAGCTTGTTCATGACATGAAGATATGGCTGCCACGCTTCAAAGTACTTTTCAAATGTGGTATGTCTTTGGTTAATGCTCTACAAGCAATAAAATCTGGCGAGAGAACTTGGCTCCTCTGAGAAAACTGGTGTTATTTTAGACCATGCATATCTGGAGTGCTTGGCAGTAAAGTTGGACACGTGTTTTTGCAGTATCAAAGAAATTGGCCAGTAATAACTATGAAAAATTGCTTGATTGATAAAATAACCCATTTTTTTAGTTGATTCATCCTACTAATTACTGATTTTTCTCTTATTCTTGGTAAAATGGTCGTGATATTTATGTATTCTTACCATCATGCATATTGCAGGTGTTGAAGCTAGAGGGTTTTATATTTGGCCCTCCCATTGCATTAGCAATCGGAGCAAAATTTGTACCCATGAGGAAACCCAATAAGTTGCCTGGTAAAATCGATTTGCATTGAGTTTTTCCACTTCCATATGAACTACATGCTTTTATTCTATTCTTGATCCTGAACATATCCTTGATTGATTAGTGACGGAGCATTATTGATGATTATTTTTAGTTTACATTCCAACTTTGAGAATTGAATTCCTATATCACTTACAATCATACCTAATATCTGGTGTCAATGGAATCAGTTTCGATTAGTCAACACCGGTTGAAGTTCTCTGAATGGTTTGTGTTTCATGGTTTTATTAGGGGAGGTTATTTCGGAAGAGTACTCTTTGGAATATGGAACAGACAAAATGGAGATGCATGTGGGTGCAGTAGAAGCAGGAGAACGTGCATTGGTAATTGATGATCTTATTGCAACTGGGGGAACCTTATGTGCTGCAGTGAAACTACTCGGTAGTGTTTCATAGCTTAAAATAACTTCTGGATGAATTGCCATTCTTTCCTATTAATTGGTTTGTCATCTTAGTCTCCCCACATTCCATTCTTTGTTATGGATGGGGATGGATATCAGGAAGAATAACTTGGGTGATTGGATACTTTGCATCAAGAGTTCGGCTCACTTGGTAAAGTAGACTGTAGGTGTTTTCCCTTATATTGAGAAACATGGGTGCTCTTATATGAAGATCATTGATTTTTTTTTTAATTTAATAATACATGTCAGTGATTTTGGTCTGGTCTACCCACATGGGTATAGTTTGTCTTGCATGCATAGTCTGTTGCTGGTTAGGAAAATATTCTTTTGCCCACTCATCATTTACTTGATGTCACATTTATGCATTTGCAAATAATTTTACTTCTTTATTGCAGAGCGTGTTGGGGTGAATGTTGTCGAGTGTGCCTGTGTTATTGAATTGTTAGGGCTGAAGGTATGTTATGTAAAACACTACATTTTCATCCATAATATGAACTATTTTCCATTGAGTTTGATATGCATTGATTTTTTCCCCTGATTTCAGTTTTGTTTCCAATAAGACACTGGTATTTTCCACCCTGAGCAATTTGAAAACTAATGATTCACTACTTGTACAGGACATGTAATTTGAGCCATTTCAATGTTTTTCAAAGTGCAATCTAGCCTTATCCCAGAAAAAAAAAGAATGCTAGGGGAAAAAACATGAATATGACTTTAGTGGTCATGTATTCTACTATGCACCCTTTCCTTTTTCTCCTCGAAGCTCTTATTTTCTTGCAATTTGGTGTGGTTTTCGTTACCTCAGCGTAAAAGGAAAACTTTTTGAAGAATAAGTTTTGTAATCCGAAGTCCAATGATTTTATTATGCTGGCCAATTCTTATATGACTATTAGAAAATAATTTCTGGTCAGTGCTACTAGAAGCCAACTTGCTTGAACCTTTTGGTGCAAGTAGAATTGAAGCTGCTTCAGAAGCAACTTAAATTTACTTAATTTGAATTTACTGCCATAAAACCTCCCAATATTGGAGGTTTCAGCTGTTGAGTTATATATAGAGTCCACATTCCCATTGCCTGTCGCTTACTCTTTCCCATTAGGTAAACGTAAGGATGCATTTTTGTTCATTGATGCATTGCTGGTTTCTCTGTTTTCAGGGACGGGAACGCCTCGGAGACAGACCATTATTTGTCCTTGTAAACGCAACCTAGTCCCACTGTTTTTATGGTAGAAAGGCTCCTTTTCAACCCTATATTTGATCCTGATTGCTGGAGCTCTGCTCAAATCCATGTAAGACCAGTTAAATAACAAGTTTGATGGTTGAAGTGTTGGACACAGTAGACCAATTTGCTTTCTCCCGGTGTTTATGTTGGACTGATATAAGCTGTAATAAGTTGTTGGCTTTTTGACTTGCTGGCCATGTGGGTTTTTAGTAAGATCATGCTCATTCTTGATGTATGATGTTTGAGAATGTTAACAAAAAAAATGTCTGATATTTTTAGTAAGATGTGAAGTAACCTACTTTTTTTTGCAGCAGTAATCTAAAAAAATAATTAGAAAGGTTTTCAAAATAAAAATTATAGTTTATAAAAGAAAATAAAATAAAAACTCGAAAATGTAGCTTCCAAAAATTTAAAAGCTCCAAATGAAGCTTTTGAATTTTTGGCATTAGATGCATGCCATTTTGCAATTTTATATAAAAAAAAAGTTGGTTGATTTTTTGGAAAAAAAGGAAATATTATAATGTTTGAAACTCTTTAAATTGAACTTATTTTAAAGTTATTTATAAAATATCATGGTTTAAGCCATTTATTCAGTATCTAGAGATATACTAAATCAGAGGTTAATCTCAAATTTGGTCTGCCCTTTTAAGGGACACTGTGTCAGCATATTTTGTTTTTATGATCTCTTACCCAAACCGTGATTAATACTAGTCTATGAGTGAGTTATTTATTAATATTTCTTGGGCCTTTTCATTTTGGACCCATCTATCTTTATTAATATTTCCTGGGCCTGTTTCATTTCTATCCATCTATCTTGCTTTATTACTAAAGCCCGGCATCTCAGCAAGACTGTTTTAGGTTATGTTTGGTGTAATTTTTTAGATCAATTTCAAGTTTTTTTATTTAAATAAAAAATCATAAATATACATATAGTAAAAAAATGGTGTTTTCTTCTTGAAATATCATAGCTGTAAACTTTGCAAATTATTTTTACTGTAGCGGTAGCAAAATTGTAATTATTGGTTTTTCTTATTGGAAAACAATTTTTTTTATATATGTATATTTATGCATAGGTTTTTTAGTTTATAATCAGATAAAAAAACGTTTGAATGTCTTGCGTTGATTTTTCTTTTTTGCCATAAATGAATATATGACCCGTGGCAGAGCACAAGGCAAGTTACTAGTACATATACTAACAAAAAAAAATATTTTTTTCTAGTATAAACGATATAATTGTAAATATTGCCAATTATTTCCTGTAATAGTGGTAAATTTTTTATTTTGTGTGTTTTTTTTTTACAAAACAAGTGCACCAACATTTCTCTCTCTCTTTATACCTGTCATTTTTATTATGTTATACGTTTTCCTATTTTCACCATTTTTCTATCTCATTCTATTTATAATATATATTTTTTAGTTTCTTTGCCTTACACTTTTTTTGGAAAAAAAATATTTTTTTTATACTTCTGATATTTAGCACTCTACATTATACCATTCTTTTGTTTCCTTATCTTTATTATATTGTATTGTTTTTTCTTTACACTTTTTTTTTATTACAAGGATCAGGAAAATTTGTGTTTTAGTGTGAAAATGGCAACATCATTCTATTATTCTGCTACATTTAGAATTAGTTTGAGATCTTATATGTTTTTATTAATGCATGTGATCATTACTTTATTTTATTACATGTAATCATTAACTTTTTGATTTACAGTTATGTTTGTTCTTTGATGTTAAAAAAACACATTAAATAAAGTAATTTCAGATCATTCTTACGAGATATATTTCTAACTCGAAGTCATTTCATATTATTTTTATCATACTTTTTTAAATAATTTCTTAATCTCAAAGTCAAAAGCCGTAATTCATGAATCATATTGAAAGGAATTCTAAACTATTTGATAAAAAAACAACAACTCAAAACTACTAGGTCCAGAATAAATTAAAAATTAAAAAAGCTCAAACAACATCTCTGTCTCGTTGACTTAGAAGTTGCAAGTGGTCCCTTTTATTTCTTTTATTTGATTTTTTCTTTCTTTTAAATATTTTTCTCCTGACCACGAATATAACACACAGTTTTGATCGCAGAGCTTTTTTTTTTTCAACTTTCACATTATTATATGTGTCATGTATACCTTAAATGCTGATTTTATATATTTTCTTCATTGTTTTGTTTATATTATTAATTATACTTTTTAGGTAATGGCAATACTATAAGTTTTGCCACGTAGTGTTACTTTTGTTTTGAAATGGGGACTACATATTCTATAGCTTTGTAATTTTACTAATGAGCCTGTAAGAGTATTTTTTCAAGAAAAATATTAAATTAATATTTTTTATTATTTTAATATGATATATATATATATATATATATATATATAATTTTTAATATAATTTCAAGTAAAGTATTTTTGAAATGTACATGCATTCTAATTGTATTGTGAAACACACTATTAATCTATGGTGAGGTTAAAAAATGCGAGGCTCAAATTAATAGCCAAATATTAATTATAGGGGCTTGTTTGTGCATTCTGTGTGCAAAATATAGAGAAATCCCTACGAGCCAACAATTTTTGTTTTTAAATTTTTATAACTAAATTAAAAATATTTTAAAAATAAAATGGATCTGAGAAATATATTAAATTAAAAAAACTTAATTTTAACAGATAAACCAAGTTAAAAATAATATGAATCGGATCTGACAAACTTGATAAATCCAAAAGACTCGAGCCTTGATTACAGCATGGATTTAAACAAATTGTGATACTAAAAATAGTTGGATTTAATAGCTAGTCAAACTCAAAATAATGTTTTAATTATTCTTTTTAAATAATGTGTTTTTTTAAATAATATTATTTTAATTGGCCAATACGCACCGTGTGCTGTGAGCAGAATTTAATATCTTTTGTTTTCAAGCAGTGACAACGTGTCGCATACGGTATACATATAATATAGTGTTCATGTACACCAACCTCTTATCAGCACATGCTCTTTCTACAGTATTTTGATACAAACTGTTTCAAAAGGTTGAAATGTGCCCAAGAAAAGAAAGAAATAATAATTAAAAAGGAAAAAATAAATATTATCTCTTAAGCAAATAAATTGTTTATGGGTTACAGTGTAGCAGATTAATATAAATACATGTACACACTATGAAAATATAATTCTATGCGTGCACTATATTAATGCCGACACTTTTTTGTTTATCATTAATGCTAAGACGTCAAAGGTTTGGAGAAACCACACCCATAATTCATGTTAATTAATTAATTAATTAAGATAAATTGATTAAGATAATCAACCAGCAAATTAACGATTAATGCTACAGCCTGTTGACTCAATGACTGGGAAGTCGGAAGTGGTCCAGCACCTTATTTATTTATTTAAATTAATTAGTTACTATAAATTGTTAATGACATTATCTAATCTCTTAATAAAAGGAATTCGGATTTTTTCGTGAAATTAATAAGTAATAAATACGATGTTCATCTAGGCATTCACTAATTAGATAAGAGGTTTTAAAATTTGACTTTTTTTTTGTTGACATGGTGAACTTTGACATCTCTCTACCATTGAAATGAAAGTTTGACATTCACTACCATAAAAAAATGTTTGACACCTCACTAATCAATACATATCCTCTGTTTAATAAATATTTTCAAATGCTAAGAATATATTTTTAATTTTGGCTTCAAACGTTATAGCAATTAATTAATTATGTACACACACATATATTAGACTTTTGACAAGCAAAATATCCCTCCATGTGATAATTAATTAAGCCTTTAGTGGTATGCTGTCCAAAATAGATCATATGTGAAACCATGTTTGCCATGATAGCTAAGCTTCTAATTAAATCCTCAAATGAAGATGCGTGGTGGAATTTGACAAATTCCATCTTCCTTTTATTATTATTATTATTATTATTATTATTATTATTATTATTATTATTATTATTATTATTATTATTATTATTATTATTATTATTATTATTGGTGGCAGATAAGAGACCTGGAAATACACACACATGGGATTGCTTAGTTACCTGAGGAAATGAGTACCAGGGTTCAAATCTGAAAAAGAAAATGCTTAAATTTTGATGTAATTTTATCATCTTGATTTCAAATTCAAGAGAATGTAAGGTTTTATTGGGATGACTATCTAAAATAAATCGAGGGAATTAATTTCGATACGTAAAAGCTAACCCCATGAGATTTAAAATTACACTATACATTCGAAAAAACAAAGACAAGCAGTGCCTCAACATTCAAGGCTCTCGATCGTGTGGTTCTTCGATCATGAGTGATCAAGACAGAATAATATTGCAGTAGCAGTTTGATAAACACAGAAACAGCTGTCAGTTTGGGAAAATTGTTAAATGGTTGGAAACGTTTTTTTATATATATAATGAAAACATGGTTGGTAACTTTAATGTTTGACAAGGGCACGAGCTGAAAGCACCAACCCTAATCGTGCAAGCCGCGCGCGCCGGCTACATAGCATGAACCAGGACTTGAATGGAGGAAACAGGATGAGATCTCTGTGGTTTTTATTCCTCCACAATGTCCTGTCATCTGAAGATTTTATTCCCCCATCGTTATCTCTTCAAAATCCCTTTTCTTTCGGATTTTTAGGGTTTTGTTTTTTTACAAAGGTTCGTGCAATGGCCGGTGCTAAGTTTGAAAAGCACAACGATACCTTTTACATGTATGGACTTAGGTTTAACAGAAGAGCATTAGAAAGGAAACTTATTAAGAGCGTGAGAAACTGTACGACGTCGCTGTCTGACAAGTGGAAGTAATGCGTGTCCATCGCCGGAATCAAAGGGGGTTCGTGTTCGTGGCTCTGTTCGGGTAATATGATGAACGGACTACTGGATAGCTATGAGGTTTTGGGGCGAATCTAGGGTTTCCGTTTTTTAAGTCGGTGGTGAAGATATTATAGCTGTATATTTTTGGGTTTCCATAAAGATATTGTTCTTTTGTTTACATGGAGTCATTGCATTGTAATCTGCTTAATCTTCTTCACTAAGTTAAAAAATATGTTAATTTTCTCTCCCTCTCCTTTTCTTTTCTTTCTTTTAAGATCCTTCTGATCTTCTATTTTATTTCACATTGATCCTCATCTATATATTTTCAAATGCACGAGAAGAGCACTAGCTATAGCATGTGTAGTAAATATAGCATTTTAAAACAATTGCACTACCCATGATGGATTAATAAGAAAAATCCTATGGACAACATGGTTGTTGGTTGATGCAGAAAGAAAATCACGGCCGGATAACAAGGCCGATCAGTTCATCACCTATTGTTAGCTAGCCTAAAATTTGTGAATGTCGCATTATGTATTCCCATTAATTTTTTTGGTAAAATGTGGTGTTGTTAAACCTGGATAGGACTCACTAGGACTTTGCCAAGTCGAGTTTTTAAAAAATAGCAGAAATTAACCCGGTAAAATATGAGCAACCTAATTAATCAATATATTAAATTAAATTTGGTTTTTTTTTTAAATAATAATATTGTTCTGGCTTGTTAAAAACTTAAATGATATTATTTTAATTGACCTAAACAATTAATCCCATGACGTGAGAGCACAAGGTGTAACAACTTTGGTAAATTTGTTATTAACGCCGAGATATATAAATTGTAATGAATTTTGTATTTAGAGGAACTTCATTCAAACAGATGAATTGCCTACAATCTCAAAAAACTTCAACTGATCAGGAACATGGATTGGGTTCCAGCAGCAATTGAGGAGACCAGGAACTAGTTCGAAGGTTAGCGTGTCGGGATTTTGCGTGTTTTTATAGCAATATTGTCACAGTCATCTCCACGATCAAGCCGTACTTCGGCCGCGTTTTGTTTATTCTCCACCAGATTCCCCCTCGCATTATTATATTCAAGATGAGTAGAAGACAACCCCACGTTCTGACACTTTCATTCATGTACGCAAAAAGCATGCTCTCATTCCCATTCCCATTCCCATTCCCATTCTATGCCTAATTATCACACTTGTCGTTTAGAGAGTAATTAATGACAGTTAAACCACCTCTCAATGATTGTCATTAGCCCCTCTTAGCCATCCTAATCTCAGTTTATCAGATGGAAGATGCGTGAAAGACCATTGGATCTTCTCTGTTATTTTAATCTGACCTGGTCCCAGCTTAGTTGTACTTTGCCTGGTATTGGCCCCACAACGGACTCCTGATCAGCTCAGTTAACATGATTAGGACCCACACCAGAGTAATCATTAGGTTATATACAAGATGAAGTCAATCCCTGCTAGTGTCGACGTTCTTTGAAGGTGCATTGGTATAAATATGTCTCTAACTTTTTGGTTGTCTCAAACGAAATCAAGGTTCAGTTAATTAGAAGCATCAGCAAAGAAAGATAAGAGCCTCTCTCTTGATTTCTCCACAGCATCCAAGTGTAAAATGAATATACAGACTATGGGAGATTTTCCTGATGGTGAATGGGACTTCAGCAGAATGTTCTCCATGGAAGAGCCTGATCATTTCACCCCAGAATTACGTGGTCAGTACTGTTCTTTTCCTCAGGATAATGGCGAAGGATTGCAATTTACAATCCCACCAGATTTCTTCCCTACTCCTGAAGCCGACGTGATCAGCATGGCTGGGAATGAGAGTTTGTTTTATTCTTGGAACACTCTCAACCCCAATTTGCATTTTGATTCTCAAGAAAGTAGTAAGAACAGTAATTGTAGCAGTAGTGTATTTCTTCCTTCTTCCAGCCATGAATCCTACTTCTTCAATGATTCTAACCACATTCAGGCTACTAACGATAACTCCGTGTCCATGGATGAGAAAACTATCGGCTTGTTTATGCCATTTCCCCCCGAAATTGCAATGGAAGAAACTGCCTGCATGAATGGAGATATGAGCAGTGACAAGATAGGAGATTTAGACAATAATCTGCAGCCAGCTGCTAATACTGCTCAGGCCAAGGGATTGCAGCTCAAAAGGAAGCTTGACGATGGTCCAGAACCAATAGCAAATACATTGGACGACACGAAGAAGAAACCTCGGATTACAAGAAATGTAAGTACACTAACTCAAGTCCACGATCGACAATTCTTTCAACGATGGAGCTTGTCTCATCGAAGTAGTTCCTAATGTATTCTGTCAATTATGATTAACATTGCAGCAAAAGAGTAAGAAGAGTGTACAGCCAAAGAAAAACCAAAGATCTACTCCAAATATTAGCAATGAAGAGGAAGAGAGTAACGCTGGACCAGATGGACAAAACTCCAGCAGCTGCAGCTCAGAAGATGATAATGCCTCTAAGGATTCTGATTCCAAAGTTTCTGAAAAAGTTCTCAATTCCAGTGGCAAAACAAGAGCTTCCAGGGGAGCTGCTACAGATCCCCAGAGCCTTTATGCAAGGGTAAGATTCTAGAAATCATTAATAATTATACTAGAACACAAGGAATCTCTTGAGCATTATATTCACATATCTTTGAACACTCCTGCAGAAAAGGAGGGAGAGGATAAACGAGAGACTGAAAACCTTACAGAACATTGTCCCTAATGGAACCAAGGTTGATATCAGCACAATGCTAGAAGAGGCTGTTCACTATGTAAAGTTTTTGCAGCTTCAGATCAAGGTAAAGGCTCTTGTGAATTTCTTGCCGCTGCCAAATAAATCATTTTTCTTCTTATCTAAATACATTTGCTAAAATCCGATCATATTTATTTGCAGCTTTTGAGCTCGGATGATCTATGGATGTACGCACCTCTGGCTTACAGTGGAATTGATATTGGCCTCGACCAGAAGCTCTCTATGCTTCTATGAGCATGAAGGAAGCTGCTGAATTTATTTAATATTAATTCATCAATTTATATAGAAATGAGAAAATAATATGTATATTTTTTATTCCTAATTAATAATAAAAAGCTGCTTTTAATATATTTATCATTCTGAGTAAACAAATCACTGTATCTATACTGTAATCTCATCTGATCTTCTTGCTTTTGCTCATACCAATGAATTGCCCCTTCACATGCTTTTAGAGGCAAGCATCTTTTGCTTCGAACATTAATGAGCATTTATGAGTATCAAGCCATCGCGGGTCCAGCTAATGTTTTCAAAATATATTTTTTCCTGAGTCCGGATCTATTTTTTGAGGCATTTTCAAGGAACAAGACACCCGATTTAAACTCTTCTTGTCATATGAAACAATTTTGAACAAAAGCCCAATGTTTTGGTGGCTTAAAGAATACTTTTCTCTCCTTAAATTGGATTCCAATGATCACCTCAATCTCCTCTCATCCAATGAAGATTGGAAGGTTAAGAAATTAAAGTTTGATACCGAGATAATTTTTTAAAAAATGCAGAGGACCGGTCATCTTATAGAAAAAAACAAAACGAAAGACATGAATATACTTTACTAACAAATTCGAATGTGCCACCTATATTAATTGTGTATTACACTCTAGTCCCATGTCTTGGAATTGAATCCTATTCCCTTAAAAAACATGCAATTGAGCTCTATTTTTGGATCATTTATGTAAGAGAAAATTTTAAGAGTTAAATTAAATTTTTTTTCAATAATTTCACTGCTGTAATATGCAATAAAATATAAAAAGTTGAACAATAGCTTGACTATTGTGAAAATGTCATGTCATTTAGTTTTTTCAAATAATTCAGCTCATATTCAAGCTACTCGCTAGCTACATCTCCCTTTAATAAATATTTAAAAATATTATTTAACAAGGATGAGATGGAATAGAAATTAAAAAAAACTTATTTTACGTCAAACCTGTAATTCTAATTTAATATTTTGAAATGGAAAATAAAATTAAAATTACGATACCCAAACTAAAACTATTCATACTACTAATATAAGAGAAACATAAGAAAGGAAATTAAAAAAAGTCCATTTTAAGATCCGGCCCACGAAAGTGTGCGAGCCCAAATAATACAAGTAAGATTTTCGACTGACAGCCTTCAGGGCTACATGAGTAATTTCATCTTACCGATGTTGTCCGTCCACAATCGAACCCCAGAAACTACCTCTCGACCATAGAGATCGCGGCCGCGCCAGCTCTCTCCGGCCCGCTGAACCCATGGACGCTGCAGAGCAGCCACTCAAGAAGCGAAAGCTCTACGAGCAACAACCAGAAGAACCTTCACCAAAAAATCTGGACGAGTCACCTACCACTTTAGCACCACCACCAACAACACCACCGCCACTTTCTCAAGATGAAATTAACGCGAGACGGAGAAACAGAGATGAGATTAAGAGCGTCTACGAAATTTACAAGCGTCTCAAGTTTTTTGTTTCGCAGAAAGAAGGACGTCACGTGCCTGACCTCGAACAAGCTTATCTCGCACTCATTACTGCTTCAAGAGGTTAGCAATTTTGAACCAATCACTTGAAATTATACTTTTATTTGTGGAATTAGGGTTCTGTGTTTGATTTGCCAAGTTAATTTAATTTCATCACTAATGCTTTTTTTGTGTTTTTTTTTTTGCTTAAAAAATATTTCCTGCTAGCATTGCAGGTTGTGCTAGTGTGCAACGAATTGTAGCTGATCTTATCCCTCGATATGCTTCACACTGTCCGACTGCTCTTGAAGCAGCGACTAAAGTTGTAATCAACATGCATACCTGGAGCTTGGCAGTGATAAATAGAGGAGAGGATTCTGATGGCGTTGCCCTTGGGACAGCTAAAGCATGTATTTTAGGCTTAGTTGATATCTGCCGAACCGCTTCTTTGGAAGCTCCAACATCAGCTGTTATTCGAGGCATTTGCTCTGTGGTTTTTCAGAATGTGTTGTCATTCTTCGTGTCATCATTTGAGGATAAGGATATCTTTAAGATTGTTGATAAGGAAACTTTGAAGATGCACGATGATCTCAAGATGTTTTCGGAGTTGAAGCAAAACTTTGATGAGGAAGATGAAATTTCGGCGGTTAAATTGTCTAAGTTGTGTGCTTTAAGTATGCTCTGGATTTTCTTTTCTTGCCCTAGAGATCTGCTTGGTGCCTGTTTTGAGCTCTTCAAATCAACTGATCCTGAAAGAGTCCAAGAAAGACACTACTTTCTTAGTCAGGTGACCAGCAACATAGCCGATGATGTTGTGTCTCTGGCTAATGCAAGTGATGGAACTACCTCTTGTGAAGGGTCTGTTGGACCATGTGCCAACAGCTATGATGTTAGTAGCGAGTTGCCTTTAGATGGTAACCAGGTTTCAGAAGATGCATCTTCACCAAAGAATTGCTTGTTGAGACTGGTTATACTCTTAATTTCTACTTTCTTTCCTGATTTTCATATACTGTGCATTAATTCCAAAAAATACAATATGCATTTTTCTGATGTTGGCTGTTCAGTTCTGGTTCAAACTCAGTACCAACTAGGTGTCTTCTTTGTTAGTAACAGAATGATATGCTGTATATAATACTTGTGATACATTGCACAAGTTTTTCAAGTACATATAGATCTTGGTTAGTTGGTTGTAAAGATTAGAGAACTGGAGTTATTTCCCACTATTTGAAGATAAACTAATTGAATATAATTCACCAAGGCATTCATCTCCTTGTTTAAGCCTAGGCATGGATGCACTGAAATCATTCTAGTGCTCGTCATTGTCAATTTCCTGTAATGAGGCTTCTTTCATGTAGGTCCTTGGCAATAATGCATCTTTGAGAAGTTGGATGTTCTCAAAGTACAAGAAGTTGTGCAACATGCCATCTTTTATAGCTGCATCAGACATTAGATCTGCTCTAGAAGGAATCTGTAAATCATTTGCAGAATTCAATAAGCTAGATGACAGTCAAATTGACAGTGATGGGGATGATTCTGGTCCATCAAAATTTGTAAATCGACAATCTCCGGTTCCTAGGATGTCTAATGAACATGGTGTCTCTGGTGAACCAGCTGGTATGTTAAGTGCTCATGATTGAACCCTTAATGATGATTTTTCTTGAAATATTTCTGGTCAGTATCTTAAAGAATGCAGCCCAATAGTTCCCCTTGAAACTGATTTATGCCTTTAATGCAGGTACTGGTCATCATAAAGGAGGGTCAAGGTCCATGGATTTCGAGATGAATCACCTTGGAGACCCGTCACATGGCAGGTCTTGCATGCCTAGGGATCTATCGAACCAATCTGTGCTTTCACCTGCTACAAGAACTCCATTGGACTTCAGGAGCAATTCATTTGATGGTAGAAACTTTAATGTCCATGTGGATAAAAATCCATCTTCTAATATGGAGTTTAGTTTACCTGCCTTGAGATCTCCCATTGGAGGCATAAGTAATTCTTTTTCTCCTAAACATCATTTGGCAGCACCTCATGGTTCTATAGCGGAAACTGTTTGGTTCTGCGATGGGGACCCTGCCGCAATGGATGTTTTTTCTGCTTCTAGACAGCTTTGGTTGGGTTCCTTAGGTCCGGATGCATCTGAAGCTCATATGAGGTATGAGCTTGAGAGGTTTGGTCCTATAGAACAATTTTTCTTCTTTCCAGTCAAAGGATTTGCCTTGATTGAGTACAGGAGCATATTTGATGCCATTAGAGCTCGGGAATATTTGCGCATCCATTTCCCTTGGTGGATCAAATTCATGGATATAGGACTGGGTGCTAGGGGTGCTATGAATGGTGTAGCGGTTGGTTCCAGTTGTCATGTTTATGTTGGACATATATCAAGCCAATGGGCTAGGGATGAAATTCTGCATGAATCAAGGAAAGTGATTTACAAGGGGCCACGCATGGTCACTGATCTCACCAATGAAGGAGCAGTACTGATGGAGTTTGAAACTCCTGAAGAAGCTACTGCTGTGATGGGACATCTCAGGCTGCATCGTAAAGGACAACTCCACCAGCCCCCTTTAAATGATGGATCAGCTAATGCCGTGTTGCCTCAGTTTGATGGTACAAGATCAGCACCAGCTGCTATCCATGCTGACATTAGAAGCAATCACTCAGTCAGTGTGTTCAATAGTACAACTGAATCGCCACGTACGCAAACTGTACCCCAGAGCCCTGCTGACAGCTCCAGGACTAGGATGTCTAATTTATCTTCCTTACTTGCTTCGTTGCGTACAAAATATAATATTAATCAAAACCCAAATTATTTTGACAACTATGTGCCTGGAAGCAGCACGACTCCTTCTTCAAGGGACGCTGATCGAGAGCCATCAAGCACACTTTGGATTTGTCTTCCAAATGTCAACTCCCCTTCTCTTAATGATGATGAGCTGATGGCTGTTTGCAATCTTGCTATTGCCAGTGTAGGGTCTATAGTCCGGTTGACACGAGCAAATATGCATATAGGGTGTGGTTGGTTGGTGGAATGCACCAACGTTGATGCTGCAATCACTGTTTTGAAAAATCTCCGCGGTTGTCATGGGACATTTTTTCAGATTGAGTTCAGGTTTGAATTCTCAAATGTTTTGCCTATGTCTCATACATTCTCCAGAATTTTCTAACAAAATATAATTGAATGTTTATTTTTTAATTGTCATTTACGTTGTACTGTTGCGCTTCAGTGCTATCAATCCGAGATTAAATCCTTGTATACGTAGGTATGTAATCCTGATAAATATGTTTAGGATGTCTTCCATTGCCAGCAAAGGGTGACAAGTTGTTGAATTGCTCACTTTGCACACGGGTCATTTTTTAAGTTCAAATACAAAGTAAAAACTAAAATATGCAGTTAAAACATAGACTTTGACTGGAAGTGGTTGATTGATTGGAACTGTTATGGTTTGTATGGCCTGAAGGCCTGTTACCTCCCACCCTCCCTTCATCCCTCTAAAACATGTATATCACCCAGCAGGGGCCATTCACATGTTTACAGATTCTTCGTGACACAATGTAGTTAACTGTCTTGTTCTATGCAACGCATGGTTCTTACATGTATCAAGTTTTATTGTTTGAGCTGGTAGTGTTGTGCTTGTTTAGATTTTAGATCCTTTCAACTGTAGTCCTTGCATGAGATAACAATATCTTTGCTTAGCGTAAGTGTCTCTGACCTTGTGAGAAAATTTCCCTTTTGTTTGAACAGTCAGCCAGAAAAAAATGCTGCTGCATTCTCAATCAAGCCTGAAGGTGGCTCCACAGAGCTTGTATCCCCACAAATAAAATCAGAGAATCATGCGACTCCTGCACAAGGTGTACATTCATTTGGGGGGGTGGATCCTTCGCCAGGAGGTGAAATTTCTTTTTTTAATGTTCTTACTCTAGCTCTTTGTTCTTGCCTCCAATGAAATGCTGACACTTCCATATAGGTGGTCAAGTTGTTCCTGCTGCATCTGAACCGATGTGGATGTACAAGAATAATGAAATTGAGCTGCTCCAGCCACCTGTAAGCATCTCATGTGCACCTGTAGGAACACACGGACCACCAATACCGCCACCACAGCAGTTCCAGCCACCTCCATTTATGCGACCTGTTTACCTTCCTCCAAACAATTCATGGGATCCACGAGGCTTAAATCATGTTCCACTGAACCCAATCTCACCAGCAGCAATGCCAAATAGCTTTCAAGGAAGCTCTGTTGCATCTCCTTTTATACATGCATCTGTTACTCCACTTGCACAGGTACATCGGGCTCCAGTGCAGCACTTGGAACAAATGTTTCCCAGATCTGCTGTACCACCAACTTTACCATCTTTGTCACTTCAGCCTGAATTACCCCCTCCATTACCTCCATCTCCACCACCTGCTCCTCCTCCACCTAGTTCCCCACCTCCACCTCCACCTGTTGCAGAATCAACTGATGCAGAAAGTTCTGGAAACTCTATGTTATATCAGTGGCAGGGCACATTATGCAAAAGCGGGGTTCATTACTGTAAAATTTTTGCACAAAGAGTGGATTCAGATATTTGCAAATATTCGGATGCCATGTCTGAACCTGCTGGGTAAAATTTCAATTTCCAGTAAACTCTCTTCTCATTATATTTTGTAAAATAAGATGAATTTATAGTGATCTTTCCAACTTATTCCTGGTGCAGATGGCCCGCTAAACTAGACATGACAAAACGGACAGTTTTTCGGCATGTAAAATCAACATTTACAAGTACCCCACCACACAAGGTGAGTCTGTGGATGTCTCTTTGCTGAAATTCTCTCATGTGTTGATTTTCTTGCATGTATTGAATTATTTTTTTATTTATTCTCTTGAGATTTAGCATGTGACTTTCATATTATAAAACTAGCATTGTTCCTTGACCATTTGATATAATTCAATTTGTCACAGCTTGCCACAGCTATCTGTGTTAAGGACTTGTGATGATGTGTTGAATGAATGCCTCTCAAAACAGGGTTCATGTGAACTTTTTTTTTAAGATGGTTTTGCTGTTCCTGATATTCTCATCATTTTTAGGGGCAAATTGATGGATTTGAGCTTCTTTTGATCCTCAAAACAATATGAACTCATGCCCCCTTGTAATTGACTGTTCACCTCCAAATGATCCAAGCTATATTAGGTGTTCCAAGGATTTCTTAAGAGACCTCAAGGTTAAGAGATTTCGAGTTCAAGGCAGTTGAGTTAGAAAATGTTAGAAAGTGCAGGCCATTATTCAAAGAATTACCCTCTGGAATTCTTATGAATACAAGACTTATAAAAAACAACGAGATGGAGTTCAAAATATTAAAAGTATGGCACCAAAATAAATAAATATCTTTTGAGCCATGTATGATTATCCAATGACATTATACAGTCGCACATTGTTCTCAAGCACACACAATATAGTTCACAAGAATGAAAATGATTTATTCTTGCTGTTTTTAATGGATAAAGTTTTAAAATATCAATAGGCTAATGTTAATTAAACAAGGAAAGGGCTACCAGTGATCATTGAGATTGTTTTGCATGGCATATCCTCTATTATATTCTGTTCTCCAGCTGATGCTTTTCATCATAATTCTTCTTTGCATCTGTACTATGATTTTTATGGTTTTAATGTTTGATGCAGAGGGAAGTATGCCAGTTGATCCCCTCGTCTGCAAACGACCAAAAGGGTGTAAGTTACATCATTTTTTTATATTCATTGTGCACTTGTATGTTTCATCTTGGTAATTGAAAATTTATCCAGTATTGCTCCGATTTTGCATTGACACTAGGCACAGGCTTGCATTTACGATATGCACCTAAAGCTCCATTTTTATTTTTGAGTTGCAGAATGTGTACTTTTTATTCAGTGCTAATTAAAGCCCACGCATTATCATCAGCCGGGTCTTAATCTACGATGGCGTGGTGTATTCTTCTGCATGCATTCTAGGATCAATCTCTCTATTTAACTCAAGATACGAAACTTGTGATGTGCATGATTAGGATCAACTGCTTCATACTCCGTTGTGCTAAACTTTCAATTCTACAGTTTCAGGATTTCATATCATATTTGAAGCAGAGGGAATGTGCAGGAGTAATTAAAATCCCATCCGTGAAATCCATCTGGACAAGGATTCTCTTCATCCTTCCCTACTCACCAGATACTTGTTCCATGCTCTCAATTGCTCCCGGTACATCTAACTGTCTGGTTGGTTTAGTTTTGCCAAAAGAAACAAACTTCGATTGGGTTTAAAGATTTTGATCAGCAGGAAGCTTAGAACATAGTCTCAATTCCACCATTGAAATGTTTATTTTCAGCTTTGAAACAGTAATGTGGTTTTTTGATCAGCAGGCATCGAGATAGATGTAAAACAGAAGTATCCATGATTGATCTGCTTATAAACCCTGGGTTCATCGCATGACAGTGATCAAGATTCAATGCCTTGATGTGCTGTGAAATTAAAGTATCTGCTTAGTACATAGCATTTTCCCTTTGAGTTTAATTATAAGTTAGTCCTTTTAATTTATCAAAACGAATTAATTATCCCTCTAGGATGAGAAATAATTAGATAATCCTTATGGTCATGCATCTGTTAATGTCTCCCTGTCTGACCTTTTCCCGTTAGTTATTCTCTTACTGGACAAATTGTTTTTCCAGAAATATCCAGCTTTTCTAGGAAAAATTGTGATTCAGTGACTGGATTGAATGATCTGAAAAATGGAAGTACTGTAATGTAACTTCTACTGCCTGAAAATTTCCAGCAATTCTACCTTCTACGCAAATCCGTGAACAGCAACAAAACCACATCAAATCATTTTCCACAAAATCCAAACTTCAGTTTGGCCCGTTAAACCTCTCTCCGATCAAAAAATCATCCCAATAGGTTCAAAACCAATTCTTATAGAAGTTTTCGACACCCGCGAGTCGTGATGGTTGAATCTGAAGTGTCAATTCGGAATTAACATTGAATCTGTTTTCTTTTTTATTGTTAATTCTATTTTTTAAAATGCTTTAAATTGATTTTTTAGTATTTATATATGGATTGTGATGTACTGATATTAAAAATAAGTATATTATTTTAATCTATTTTCAAATAAAAATTACTTTAAAAACAATTATTATTACATTTTCATACACTTTGTTTTGTAGCAAATTGAGCTCTACGCTTTCATTTGCTATCAGACTCAGGGGCGATGACGGCACCATGAGATTGAACAGATTGTTTTTTTTTTTTTTTTTTTTAACTCTAGCTGTATTCAACTCGTGTTCAAGAAGTTAGTTATTCTTTTGCTGAGGCACTAATTCTTTTGGGGTCTTTTTTTATTCTTTTGCTTGGGTGGATCATTTTCTTTTCTTGATCGAGAATACTGTAGTGATAATTGGAAATAACATTGAATCTTTGTTTTTCTTTTACAAAGCACTTTGTATTTTTAAATGAAATTATCTTTTTAGGTGACGAGAGGGTGGATTGTGATTTACTGATATTAAAATAAATAAATTGCATATTTTATATTTTATGTTAAAAATAACTCTTAGTAAAAAAAAGAGTATTAAGATTCAAAACACTGAGATTAAATATTTACACCAACATATGTTTATTCAATGCAATTTTTAAGAGACACGTGGTATGCAAGCAAACCCTGGAACTCGCGGCTAGACACTCTTCGCTCATCATTCATCGCATCTCCACCAGGAGGAACCTTATAAGTTTTAACTGAGAGAGTGAAAGTAAACCCTTCCATCCATCCTCCACGCTGACATTTCTGCATCTCTCCTTTCGTGCATTGCATTTGTTGACTGGAAATAGAAAATCATGTCACGCCGATACTCTCAAAACAACAACCGGCAGCAACAACAAGAGTGGAGAAGCAATAACAGCAGAAATTCCCCCAAACCACAATTCGTCCCCAAAAATCAAAACCCTAACCCCAACCCTACCCTCTCTGATTCTCTAAGGCAATCTCTCTCAAATCAATCCGATGCCGCTGCCGTCGCTCCAGCATCGAGCGGTAATATTGGCACAGGGTCGAGTAGGATTCAATTGAGAGATGACGGGGCGTGGGTGTCGAGAAAAAAGCTGTAGCTGGTGTTCAGGGCGGTGGCAAATTTGTAACTTACTTGCCGCAGGATGAGGCCGTGGCCGCGGGACTCGGTGCCGATGAAGGAGGGTTCGATCCAATAGAATCACAGAGAGTTGTTGATCTTTTGAGTAGAGAATTGTCTCGGTTACTCAAGTTGAAACCTAAAGAGTTCTGGAAAGAAGGTGGCTCTATTATTTGCAACTCTCTCTTGTTTTTTTTACCCTAGAAAAATTAATAATTATTGGTAGTATGAAGGTTTCAAATTATTTTTGGTATAGCTGGAATTACTCTGGAGCAGTTTAATACATAATTTTTGTTTGTAAAGGACAATTTTCTCTGATTATCTTTATTATCTTTTGTTTTCTCAGTGGCTAGTGATGTGTCGTTGCATGATTTTCTGGATAGCTTCTTGAGATTTAGGAGCAGATGGTATGATTTTCCACACCGTGGAGTCAAAGGAATTGTTGCTGGGGTAATTGTTGGAGAGCTTGACTTATGTCGTCGTGTTTTCATGGTATTGTATCGCATGTAAGCTCTCATTCTCTGTATTGACAACTGGTGTCCCTACCTTTGGTTTCTTGTTTTGACTTTGAGTTTGATGCTGTTGCTGCTGCAGATCTTCCAATAGGGATCCGGGTGTTCAGGCTGCTGAAAGCTTGAACTCAAAGGATCATGCTGGTGGGTTGTGTAAACTTAGATCCTGATATATATCAAGTGCCACGTGATTGAGCTTCATATTGTCATAAATCTGGCTGTGATTTTTCCGTGTGCATTTTTCTCACAAATTATTTGAATGTAGTCCTGTTGCAGGAAAAGAAGTTACTGGACTTGCCTAAGTTGTTGGATATATGTTCCATTTACGGTCATGAAAATGAAGAATTGACTGGATTGTTGGTAAGTGTCTGAAAAAAAGACTTCCCAACTCTTTGTGTTTCTTCTGCAATGGACGCAAAACATTTTCAACTTAAAGCTACTGCATTCTTTACTAAGGCTATACTATCTAGAGATATTTTTGTCCTCCTTTTTGTTTATACTCATGAAGTTAAGGGCACCTTATTTGGCCCTTGCTTTCAGTCAATTTTAACTTGGTCTTTGGTTGCCGGCTATAGTCTTTGAGCAGGATATAGCTAATGTATGTCAGAAAAGGAAATGTGATATTTTGCCTGGGATGCCAGAAAAATAATTTTTCAAGCGTGAGACAATGCATGGCTTTATGCTGGGGGTTCAAATACTTAGGGAATGCATTGGTTTCTTCAAGATATGGTTGTTCCTTGTTGATTGCGATGTATTGCAGCAGAGATCATCAAGATACCAAATACTTTATTTTTGTCAACAATATTGGCCTTCAAGGACCAGAATGTTTCACTTCAATTCCATTTGAATGGCCCTCAAAAAGGATGTATATCAATTAGCAACAAAGGCCACAAAATGATGATGTTGCTCATAAATCTGCAGGCAGAACTGGAATTCTCACTCCTTAAGTTGCCTAATCCTGTCATAGTGTAAATATTTGAAATAGTTTGTTAAAAAGTGTTTGGAGTTCATCCTTTGATGGATGCTTATGAAAGCTGACATTTACAGGGTTGGCATTGTATGTGGACACTGCTTGTGCGTGTGATGCCTTCAATTGAGTTTTAGTCAAATGTTCTCTCACACATATTTCTCCCTCTCAGGTCAAGAATGCCTTGAAAGCCCAGCCTTGGCTCCATGATGATCTGGCCACTTTAATGACTCATTTCCTGGGCATCATCCACACAATGCATCAACGCTGCATCACATCTTTGGAGGTGCTTTTCTAAACTTTCCATATTAGGATACTCTAATGGCTTGTAGTTATGTGTAAAGGAGTATTTCTATATTTCATGCATGGAAAGATGTTAGGGCACAGATTCCCAGCATTTTTGTTTCTTGGGACTCCCAGTTGACCCTGGTTACTTCAACTTATTTTGCTTTGCACTACTTTTGTCAATTACTATCTAAGAATTTATGGGACTTTATATACAATGTTGCATGAAGTACTGAGGCATCGAATCAATGAATCATTAGGGGAAATAAGTGTAGATGGTGATTGAACATGGATAGAAGTATAATACCACTTGGATATGATTTTGATAGATGAAGTCAGAGCCTCTGCAGGAATACTTTATAAAAAATAGAACACACATCAGAAACTAAGCAAGGCCCAGGACAAGGGTTTTTTTGGGCATAGATGGGTAGAGTTGCTACGGGGAACAATTTTAGAACCTGCGTTCTATCACACAAAAGGTGGTGAAATTTATGGGGGAAGTACCTAGAATCAAATTAGGGTTATCAGTTCAAGGTAAAATTTTATGGATTTGCAATTAGATCAACTATATTCTATGATTGTCAATTGGGCAGTGGAAAAGTAGCATTTTTGTCAAATGAGTAATTGAGTGTAGCTAAGGTGAGAATGAGAAAAAAAGATATGTCGAAACAAAATAAATAACAGGGTTAGAAATGAAATCATCAATGGAGCTTTCTAATAGTTTAATCATGAAGTGGAGGTATGCTGACTTTTCTATGATACACTCAATAAACTTTTCCACTGATATTTATAGGTATTATTTTCCGCTGGAAGCCATGAAGACCATCGATCCAGCCCGCTTCTAACTGATTACTTAGAAGTGAGTTCTTTTCTGTTCTTCTTTCAGTAAATTAATGACACTGATTTATTTCCCCTTGCTTAACTACTGATGCTTTGTTATCTCAACTTGCAAGACAATGGCATGTTTTTATGTCACATATTTCATTAAAAAGAGAACAAGTGTTTTTGCTTCAAATTACCGGGTCTTGTCCCCTTCCAGATTGAAAGATTTATATGGAAGAAGTCTGAAATCGACATTGCATGAGATAATTGACTGAAACAGTAATTTTACACTGTCACAAATTGATTCCTACTGTGATGGAGTCATAATGTATTTTTATTTCTGTCCTTTTCTGGTGTTAAGGTGGATCAAGTGCTATATTATCATATTTGGTTCCCTTTTCAGGTGATGGACTTTATAAATGATGCAATTGTTTCCATGGATGCTTTTGCCACAGCATATGAATCAGCAGCTGTGTTCTTTTCATGCCCTGTTGAAATGAGGTACCTACTTAAACCTTGCATTGTTCAGTTTATTAATTAAAAGAGCCAGGAATTTCTTTCATCACAAAGAGTTGTGGTTGTATATCACACAGGGCTTGGTTTTTCCTTTTTTAATACGCCAACAATAATCTGCTGGTGGATCACCAGTGTATTAGAACTTCCACTGGTACTTTATTAGGTCTGTACCCTTAAGAAATTTTTTGTTCTCCCATACTAAACTACTGTCTCCAAGCAGTTATGGGAATGAGGAAATGCTGATCACTCTTGCAAGACTGCATGATACTTTAATTCCAGCTTTGCAGCGAGGCTTTCAAGTCATCTTGACAGGAGGGGATAATGGGATGATATTGAATGTCGCAGTTAGCTTAAAGATGTTATCAATGAGGCTGTCCAAATTCGGATGGAAATTGTTGGACTCTTGCTATTTAAGTGATCGAGTTTTTGAAGATCACCTTCCCATTCCCCATGTAACAAAGATGTTTCCAGCAAATGTAGAGGATCCCGTCATAAGGACAGACATATTGATTCAGATTTTTAGGGAGATCAATGGAATTCTGCTTGGTGCTCAGGAAAACCAGAGCAAGGTTTCATTTCTTCAGAATATTGATAAGAATCATCATATAATGAGTAAGCTTCAGAGTTTACAAAATGACGGTAAGTGCTTGCTTAAGTACTGTGCTTCCTAGTTATACTTACATTTGCTTGAATTGTATTTGCTTGGTTTTTTATGCTCACACATAGATGTCTGTTATTTATCTTTTTCAGGCCAGAATTACCCAGTGTCTAATTTATTTGGAAATGAATAGAAAAATAAGTGAAGAAAGAAAAAATAAGACTCGACATGTTGAATATTTGGGGGGAGAATCATGAAAAAACTTTGAGTCTCCATGCATTAAATTATTGGGGATGAAAAAAACTACATTAAAGAACAAAAACATGCTAGAGAATTTGGCTCCTTTTCATTAATGACGTAGTGCATTTCTTACTACTCCTTGCTGTCCCACTCAAGACTTAGGATGGCATTGGCTCTATAATAGAAGTGAATGTTACAATTGCCACCTTCTGTGAATGGACTGCAGTTGAGGATCTTAAGGGTCCTTAAAACCTGAATAAATGTGGTGCGGCCTTTACATCATACCAAGCTACACATCCTTGTGAGTATGTATTTTGCTGATTTCATGGCATGGTAGGATAAATGGGATGTCATGTCCTGACTGTGGAATAATATGTGGTTAAGCCGTTGGGATAACCTTCTGCTTAGATTTTGTCCTCATCTAACCATGAGTGCTTCTTGATGGTACCTGTGTTTGGTAGAGGAACTCACTATTGTTTAGGTTTTTATAATTAACTTGCTTACTGCAGGGTGGATTTTCATGGATGATGAACAGCTCCAGTATTTATCTGGGATAATGGCATCTAATTTGAAAGGCACCATCAAGGAGTCACCTGCTCTTCCAACTGCCACTGCGAGCAACAAAGTACAGATGGATGAAGATGCTGCCATCATGGAGTCCAAAATCAGTCAAATAAAGGACCTTTTTCCTGACTATGGTAAAGGGTTTCTAGCTGCTTGTCTTGAAGCTTATAATCTTAATCCAGAGGAGGTCATTCAGAGGATACTAGAGGGGACCCTCCATGAAGATCTAAGGAGTTTGGATACTTCATCGGAGACAATGCCACTGCCCAAAACTGCTTCAACTGTGGGCAAGAAAGATAAAGGAAAAGGAAAGTTGGTTGAATCTGCCCTTCCTTCAACAACATCGCCGCACTCTATTAATCCAGTGGTCTCTGTGGAGCAGCGACAAGTTGAGGTTCCCTCTGTTTCGTCATCATCTACAACTGGAAGGTTTGTCAGGAAGCCTTATGACCTGCCTGGTCACTACACCACTGACACCAGAGATCACAAGGATACTGCAAGGATGGCTGCTCTAGTTTCACAGTATGAATATGAAGATGAGTATGACGACTCCTTTGATGATCTGGGTTTCAATGTTGCCGAGTCTGGGGTGGAGGTGAATGATCTATCAGGTGACAGAATAAACTCCAATTCAGGGATATCATCAGGGACTCAAAACTCTCCTAATGCTAAGTGGGGCTCCAAGAAAAAGCCACAATATTTTGTGAAGGATGGAAAGAACTATAGTTACAAGGTTGCAGGTTCAGTCGCTGTGGCAAATGCCAATGAAGCTTCTCTTATTAATCAAGTACAGGGAGAGCAAATTCATGGTCTTGGACGTGGTGGTAATGTTCCCCTAGGTGCAGCTAAACAGTTGGCTGAGTATCAAGGGCAGGATCAGGACCGGTCTGACGAACCTGAGACAGAAGGGAGAGGGAATTACAGGGGCCGGGGCTGGGGCAGAGGAAATAGGGGAGGAGGAAGGCTGAGGGAGTCAAATGATGTGCAAGACAACCAGTCTGATGGCTCTGAGATTCAAGGGAGAGAAAGTACTCCTAGCCATAGAGGTAGAGGTCGGGGAAGAGGGAATAATAACAACTACAGGAAGGATAGAGCCATGAATAAGCACTTCTCTGGATTGTCTGGTTTCTAAGTGCTCGTGGGATGTTCATGCTTATACAACAAGTAATAAGTATAGAAAAAATATATATGAATCTATGGCGAGATATACAATGTTTGAGAGATTCATACAGCGTATAGTCTGGCTGTTTTTTGCGAGGCCTGGACTGCGACCAACATTTTTGTGGCATTTTATAGTAGGGACACTCTTTCCTGGTGCCTTTTTTTCTATGGCTGTACGGTCATATAATAGAGTTGAAGCAATTGACATGAAAGGATGAAATTTTTGTACCTCTTTTTTGTAGGGAAAGCTCGAGACGAGACTTTGAAAAATTAATGAAAATATTTTTGAATTTCATCGTGAATATTTTAAATTTTCAAACCATGATTTCATTTAACAATCCTGGTCAATAATTTGATTTCAAATCAATATTTTAAAATAACCTTTAGATTTGCTAAAAAAAGTCAAAACTATTGGTTTAAAATTATAAATAATCAAGAAAATAAAAGGAGAGGACATGTGCCATCAATGAAATTCGGCCTTGAATCCTAATTCGAAAACCAACCAATACCTGGGAAATGAAGAAGATATGTCGATTTGAATAAGATTTTTAAATTCGAATTTTGTGTTGATTATTTATAATGGGGTTTTGAGATTAGATTTTGTGTTAATAAAGTTAATATTGTAAAAAAATTAGAAAATGAAGATCTTTAAAATCAATATCAGCTCCAATGCTGAAATCCGATGTGTTGAGAGGGTAATTTCAAGAGGCTAAACAATGAATGAAGGCGCTGGCAAGACAAATTTGAATTAAACATCTTATCTGTCTGTACCTGGCGTTTTTGTGAAGAAATGATCAATGAACGATATGTCATCCGATAATCACTAGAAGAAGTATCATCCATGATATTTTTTAAAATTATAATTGGGCCTGGGCCACAACGCTTTTTATATTTATTTTTACTTATTTATTATATTTTAATAATATCCTTATTAAATTTATCATTTTTATTATTTATCTGATACATACAATAAAGTAAACATTACATTGTAGTACATTTTTTTTTTAAAAAAAAAAAGAGTTAGTAGTTGACATTTTTTTGCAACCTTTTGCTTTGTATATATATACTATCATACTATTAAAAGCAAATTAATTAAAATGAATAGTATTTTTTTAATATATAATTTAATTCAATGGAAAAAAAAACAATATTCAAATTCATATTTTAAATATAGTTGACAGATTTGGTTAAGCACGAGCTGGATTTGATATTGGTCTAAGAAAAGAGGTGCACGATATATTTATACATAAAATTTTAATGCCCCGTCATAAAATAAATATCAGCACTGTTACACGTGCATTGTAAGTAAAACTAATTGAATATATAAATATTATATCTATCAAAATAGATCAAACTCAATAACTCCATTCCATGTGTATCAACCTAATACCTTGTTCAGGCAAAATTCCAGTCTAACGATTGTGATCACACATTTAATATATGAAATGTTTAAGATTTGAAGACTATGGGGTCCATCTCGACCACTAGATGCAGAATGTTATGAAAATCATACTGTTGAGATACATTAGGATTTCATGCTTGCCTACGTCTCTCCTCTCTTTAAATCTATATATATATATATATATATATATATATATATATATATATATATATATATATATATATATATATATATATATTGTTGCCCACTCGAGGAAAACGAGTTCAACTTAATTCTCTATCTCATCAAACCCTTCTTAATATCTTAATCTTCCGAATCATTACACTTGGTATTCAAATCACATTCAGCAATCACAGCCAGTTATTACACAGTTCAGCCACAAATAAAATGAATCATCTGATCTATTGACTTGGGATACCAATAATCTGTGTACATCATCAGTAGCATAGCCTTCCCACAATTATCCATTTCCCTGTTCCCAAATTCATAAAAAATGTGACATTAATCCTTACAGTCTGCTAAATTATTCCAGTGGATGTTCATCCTACGCCGTCTTAACAACTAGACTGGATTCCTCACATATCTTCATCGCCCATGCCAACAGCAAAATGCCCATCGTTTCTATCCTGGATAATCCCGGGAAGTGTAAAGGTCAACAACTTTGGTAATGCAAAAGCAACTAATAATGTCAACGCTAACAAAAGTGTATAAAGCCCAGAAAAATGTTTTTTCATGTTTTTTGCAACAAAAAAAAGGAACAGGTAAAAGTAAATGACCAGAGAACAGATGATATAGAATGCAGCGCACCAGAGCATTAGTTTTTGAAATGTTCCTCCCATCATAAGAAGTGGTGACCAGAAAAGTACACGCAATAACTATACTGAATGAAGAACCAACCAACCTTAGATAGCATTCGCTGCTTGTTCAGAAACTGGGTCCTGGCTTTATTGAGGATTGAGTTTGGCGACTGAAACATCCTCTGTAACAAGGAATGCATCTTATCAATATCTTAAAACAAAACTAAGCCACTAAAAAAGAGGACGTCACAAAAGTAAATGTCTCAATTTTACATCCCATGTTTTTCACAACATGATTCTCCTAGGAATAGTTTGTGTTTAACTTTTAAGCGTGCTGAGCAGTGCCTCAATTTGAGAGATATGTAAGGGGAGAGTTTTTTTAAGACTGAAGATGGAGATTACTATTTGCAGCAATAAGAGAACGTGGATCTTAAATATGAACAAAAAAGTACATGAATCCATCAACAACCAAATTGAACTTCAATATACAGAAGTTAACTAGTTTACCTAGCCAAATATCCAAAGTATCAGAACACACTGTACTGACACCCAAGACGAAAAGTTTAGATGGTACAGGCAAAAGACAATCTCACAATTTTAGGACAAGTACATAATCGCCATGATGAAGACAGTCATAGAAGGCCAAGTTGGAGAAGGGCATAACAGACCTTTTCACCGCTTGACATTTGATGTTTTTCACCTAGTAGATGCTTTCTCTTGGGCGTGAACCTTAAAACATCTTGAAGGAATTCGTTGTCCTATTTAAACAAAATCTCTTGTTAATGATATATAAACGCAATTGACACTGACAAAAAAGAGAGTAAAGAATCACATCAGAAGCAAGGACAGAGAAAAGCAAGTCCAAGAAAACCAACCTGCATGTGCTTAATAAACCCACCACCAAGAAAATGCTTCATGAAGTTCAACTGTTAAAATAACTGAATCAGAGAGCTTGAAAATCTTAAAACACGTACCAAAAAAGTGAATAGAAAGACAAAATAATGATCAAGGAGAAAGAAACCTTTATAAGCTCAGACCATGTTAATGTTTGTAACGAATCTCCTCCAATCTTCATTGAGATATCAGGAGCATGGTCATCCTGGTAACGTCAAAAATTAACATCAGAACAGAAGCACACGCAAACAGAAAGACTCGGAAGGACAGGAATAAATTAATACCTCCAGAAACTCCAATACATCCTTGAACAAGTTCCTCTGACTGTTAAGATCCTTCTTAGCGGAACCTTTTCCTCCAGCCTCAGCAGACAGGCTCCTAACTTGATTTAGGATTTTTGATTTCAGTCCTAGTATATGTGTATATCCTTCACGAGATTTATTTCCTTCGGGAACTGAGCCATCTGGGGTAGTCTTATTTTCAGTAGCAAGCTTTTCAATACTTACTGTCTCAAAAATTAAAGCTAGTGCTTCACCAGCAGCAATGCGTACAGATCTGTCATCCTTGTCTAGCAGAGTAGAGAAATAAGAAATGTACCTGCATCAATGAAAGTAATGACTTAAAGTTTTACTTCGCCGTGCTAGAAAAAAATGCCATGGGGAACAGACAACTGTCTAGACAAGACTAACTATTTATGAACTTCTTCATCATGGACTGTGCAAATGGACTGTGGATGGATAGGTTAAATGACCCTCTGATCAATTTCAGCACAATTCACACTGATTGTCATAAAGAAGACAGGTATAGAAACATATAAAAGAAGACGAGTATAGAAAATGAAATGGAAAATCAAATCAAAAATTTTACTTACTCTTGCCAATCTTTGGATTTAAGGGTGCATCCGTCCATGATAGTCAAGAGAAATGTCCAAGCAGACACCACTGCTGCTATTACAACTGCAGGGAGTTTGACAGCAACTACCTGAAAGTGAAATTGCGAAATTTATTTGTTGGTAGAACATAGTCAATAACTACAGCATTGAACTGTTACTGCACAGGTTGAGGTCTTGAAAGCAAGTAATTAAAGGATAGATGATAACATCATTAATAACACTAAAATAATTGAGCAAATAGTAAAAACGGATGCATACATTTGAACCTAGCTTAGGATGAAGCAATTGCCACATGATTTGCATTGATCGTTCAGTTTCCTCGGTCTCAGTTGCACTAACAAAAGTCACAATAGCCAAACACTCCACTAACTGCAAGTGACCACCCAGCAGAAAACAGGAGATTCGACATCACAACAATAAGTGGAAACTGGAGAACAATTAAACTCTCAAAGGTTGTGCAGATCATACATACCGATACTGTCTTCAAGGAATCAGACTGAGATTTAAGATTTTGAGAAATAGGAATAACTGATTCTTCCAGTATTTCACGTGCATTATCCCCATAACCAACAGTAAGAGCCAATAATCCTACAAAAACAACATATTAAACTAATAAACGTTGAAAATACAGGTAAAGGACAAAAGAAATGGCAAAGTGGGTTCGACACTAACCAATGGCATGACATGCTAGAGCTATCTCTTTGCTAGAACCCTTTTTAATGGAATTAAGACACAGGTGTAGTAAAGTAACAAATCTGCAGAAACATACAAAACAGAATACATGTAAGAACCTCCGAATGAACAGCCATGACCAATATCTTCACTTTACAACACAATCCCACCAACAAAATAAAATAGATCAATCAAACTAGGTAACCAACGAAAACCCACTGCACATTAAAACTGCCAGCCCTTACTTCTTGTCAACAAATTGATGCTGCAAGTTGGTATTAAAAGCATCAGTAATCGCTGCCAAGGCTTTCTCTCTCGTCGAACCCCTTCATTCACAAAACAACGCCAACATCACCAATTCAGCTCAAATTCAACACAAAACAAAGAAACTACATTATTCAGACATGAACCACCTAAAACCTAAATTCAAAACCGAAGCACGGCATCAACACAAACCTCTTCTCATACAAAGCATCTAGAGCTTGTTCTAGTAAACTATCTTTATCAACCTGAACCTCGTCGGTCCCCGACACCGACATAAGATCCGACCGGGCAGTCGACGATGAACTCACGCTACTATTTTCATCATCAGTATCCAGCATCGCTATATTTTTCCGCTGCTTATTACCTGCACAAATTAATGTAATCCAAACCCTAAGTTTTTTCCCAATTAATAAGAAGAAGAAGAAGAAGAAGAAGAAGAAGAAGAAGAAGAATTCGGTAATCGACCAATTCAAACCCTAATTAGACAAGTCAAAAATTGAATTCAACAAAAGGAACGAGAGAGAGGAAGAACATACGCTTCCCCATCGCCGCCGGCGGTGAAATTTAATAGAACTAATTGAGCGAGGATTGATAGACGTAACAAAATCTACAATAAATCTGAAAAATAATAACTGATTTTTGTGAAAATAAAAGCTGAGCAGATATATATTGAGCCAAAATTAGAAACCGAGTCGGAGACGGATTTGAACTGATTAAGGATTTATCCATTAATTTACTTGAGGTAGTTTATTAAAAGAGCTAGAGAATATTTTTAGGGTGGAAAATAAAAATTAGATTAGGAAATTTCTTTTATCGAGTAGAGGATGAGCCGAGGAGGATTTTAATGGCTTATTCGCATCGTCTGGTGTAGAATATTCGTGGAGCGTGTTGTCAAGTGCAGCCAGTGAGATGTGTGGATTGCTACGTGTTTTCTTTTCTACCGAGTGATTGTGAATTTGTGATTGGGTGGGATGGGTGCATGTGGGGCTGGAGTGATTTGGTGGTCATGAACACGTGGTTTTGTGTCACACATGTAAAACGGACTCGTTTTGATTTCTATTTTTGGTGCCGTCATTGAATTTAATAATGTGCAGTGTGCATTACACGTCCGCATGGCGCGGTGGTCCTGTGAGATACTGGAATAGTTGGAGTTATAGTCATTTAATGGAGTTTATAAAAAATATCTAAAAAAGAATAAAATTTAATCAAGTCTAAAAAAAAATGTGCAGGACATGGAATATTGAGGTATTTGGAAATGGAATATGAATACAAGTAGGAAATGAAAAATAAAATTATTGTGTTTTTATTGGAGTTAACAAAGCATTATTCAATCCATGCTTCGTTGCGGCAAAATGTTTTTTTTAAAAAAAAACAAAAAAAAACATGCATGTTGATTTTTAAAAAAATCAAATTAATTAACTGACCTTCAACTATAATCAAATCGACCAAAATAAAGCTCACATCTTGATGTTTAAAAATGACTTCGAATGATGACTTTCCCATGTCATCACATGATTTGTCAACTCTTCTTTACTTTTTCTTTCTTTCTAAAACAAGGATCCAAAAATAGTAAAAATATTTTTTTTATATGAGAAAGTGATTGATTTGAATATTAAGGGATTTGAATAAAATACTTTGAGTTACTTTTAAAGTTTAAGGATCTAAGTATATTTTTTATATAATCCATGACATGCCACCCATGTTTAACATATTTTTTATTTTGGTCCTTATTCTTATAATTCCAACACTGCCTAAAACCATAACCAAATCGACCAAAATAACTGGGCCTTCAACCATAATCAATTAATTTACCCTTAAAACCGCACAATATCTACCCCAATTATTTTATTTTTCAGGTTAATGTTTTAAAATGCAGTTAAAACAAAAACCAGTCAAAATGGATGTCATGTTTGAATCTGGGAGTTCAAATAAAACCGGTCAAAACGATGCTTTTGATTTTCTTATAGAGAATGACGATGGGGTGAAATAAAAAAAAATAAAAAATATCCTTAGCTTTTATTCAACGCTACACATGTACCACTGCAAATCTGTGGAGAACTTGTGAAGCAATATACAAACCCAACAGGCTCAGATATTTCACATCTGGAAAACATTCCAACCAACCATGGCTCCAGTCAAGAGATTGGATCAGGCCCATTTCTAAGGAAAAAAGCTCACTTCACCCTAGATAAGAACAGGCCCATCCAGCCCAATCCTCTCTCAGCTCCTTGCCATGGAGGTCAGTAAAATCTAAGCCCATCAAGCCAGCAGAAGTAGGGCCTTAATTTCTGTTCCACGCTCTTCCCGACGAAGACTCGAGTAGATCTTATCAAGGTGCTTTGTGATTTTCATCAAGAGTGGAAAATTACTTGTTTAGTATTATATATATATATGAAATATTATCATACGAATAAGAGAACTGCAAGATGGAAGGATCAAGATCGTGTTTATAACAGCAATGTGATGATCAAATTCATAAAATTCTAACTACTGTTGGTGTTGGTAGCCACTTGTTTTAGTTCTTGATAGAGGAAAGTCCATGGGCAAGCCTTTCCAAACGGTAAAAAACACAGTTAAATATTTGATAAGATGATAGCCAACCTTGCGAGATTGGGTCCATGAATTATAATTGAACTGAAGTATATGTATATGATACTCGTGGCATCACAATTCACATTCCCAGTGAAAAAGAAGAAGAATTATAACCGAATAAAACTCATGTTTTTTAGTATTTTTTTAAAATAATTTTGATGTACTGATATTAAAAATATAATAAAAAAATATTTATTTAGATATGTTTTTTTCTGAAAAAAAACACTAATTGAAGAAAATATTATTCCATCACAGTTGCAAACACACAATAAATGCCGTAAGCCCATGTGTAGGAAGGAAGGAACACAACCTGAAGGTTGAAAGCACGTGATTGATCAAAAGAAAGTGATCACCAGCCATCAAATAGAAGCGCCATGTGAGCACACTGCCCTAGGGGGGTGGGGCTCTGCGAAGTAGAGGAGTAAGATTCAAGGGGGATGCGGTCAAGGCAGTCAACACATCGGGAATCAAACTCCTGTGCGTGTGACATCTAAGTAGAGATTAGCTGAAATTTATGTTGAAAGAGATGGCATGGGAGTTATCAGCTCTCTTCCTCGCGTGTCAGAAATTTCACTACGACACCACTTTCAGTTTCCCATTTCCTATAATTTGTCGACCAAACTTTGTTTTTGCGTCATCTCTCAGCAGTACGTACAGATATTTCCTGTCATGGAGTCAGCTGCTGCTTTCGCGTTTATTTTAGTGCCTGTTTGGCACCGGAGTTTGGTTCTTTTTCTTCTTTTTTTTCTTTTTTTTTAAAAATGAATTTTATTTTAGTGTTTTTAGATCATTTTGATGTGCTATGTCAAAATTATTTTTTTTTAAAAAAAAATTATTTTGATGTATTTATAAACAAAAAACACTTTCAAAAACAACCACAACCGTCCTTCCAAAAATCGATCACGGCAGCGTTGCAATGCCGACTACCAATTTGTTGCTATCGGGCAGGCTGAACCGAAAAAGAGTATTGATTATTGAATTAATTTATGAATAATTGAATGATTATTTTTATTAAAACAATATTGTTTTGTTTTCCATGCAAAAAAACACATTATTGTTGATCCAATAAATCAACCGGGCTATTAAAAACTTAACCAAATCAATTATAAACTTGACGCATATCGATATATATATAAAACATCGTCTCGTGTGCACATTCTCAAACGTATCGCTGTTTTGGAAAATGTAGAAGCGCGTATGTCTTGAAATAGAGTTGCAAGTAATCAAATAATTAGTATAAATTTTACTCTGTCACTTAATCTATTAATCCATAATTATAAAGTGAAAATTATCGAATTGTATATATTTATCATACAATCCATCTTTTTAATCATTCATCTACGTGCAAGGTAAATATATTTATCACGTTTTAAACTGCAGCTTAAAATTAAAAGGATTATTTTAAGTGTTTTTTTATTTTTAAAAAAACGAAAAAATATGTAAATACACCAACAAAAGAAACCCCAGCAACTCCATTGTAGGGTTTTGCCTACCTTTGGTCTTGATTTTTTTTTTGTAAAGCATACCCTTTAATAATTATTTATCAACAAGTTTCTTCCATCACCCTGGCTATACATAATATTCTTGCTATTTTTAATTTCATTATTTGGCATGGGTCCTTCTTTCAAGCCATGGATATCGAGTTTGAAAATCATGGGGCTAGCTGTGGGGGCGATGGTTTAATTATACACCAGCATATCATTGCACAAGTGATCGCCCATGCCCACCTTTTCCTCGCCTTACAAATACTGGTGCTCGATGCTCACAGGGCGAAACCCTCCCCTTCTACGTCATCGTTAGTATTAAAGTTGTTTTTTTTAAAAAAAAATTGTTTAAAAATATATTAAAGTAATATTTTTTAATTTTTAAAATTATATTTGATATCAGATATAAAAATATCAAAAATAATAATTTAAAATACTTTTTTTATTTCAAAAATACTTTTTAGACAATGAAAAACACGCCTAGGTGATCACCTAAAATTATAGGGAGAATTGTGCCTTGTAGCCTTTGTCTTCGCTTTAAATGAGCAAGGCACATAGGGACCTTATGTCAGGCTGAGTACTCCGTTAACCTTTTTTTATTTATCTTTTTTGGCTGAGAGGCATGCCAGGCTGAGTACTCGCATCCAATCCAGAAAACTTTCAAATTCGCAATGAATCCCACCCTTTGACATCATATATTTGTATTATGGATGACTCGTCGGTTGGATTAACTAATATGAAACTTAACTAGAGTTAAAGTTTGTAAAATCAAAGTGTGTGTACTATGATGGCCGAATAAAAATATTCAGCATGCTAAATAAAAAAATATCTAATACATTTTATAAATGTTTGAAGTTTTAAACATGTAAAAGTATAATTAAAAACAAACATGTTTTCGAACAAAAAAAACCTCTGGAATGCATACTAATAATAAAAATAATAATACTTAAATTAAAATAAATAAAAAGTTATTTCTCCCTTATGCAACTATGATGTTTGCAAGATATCTTTCAACATCACTTTGAGAGGTGCAACTTAATAACCCAACTTTAGGTTTGCTTCTTAAAAATCACTAGTTTGAGTCTCATAATTCTCAGTGTTAATGAAAATTGATAATTGATCATTCATTTAAAGACCCGTGAGATTGGTCAAGGTGCAAGCAAATTAGTGTAAATATCCATATTATAAAATAAATATCTTTTAGATGCATTTTTAAACAAAAAATTATGCAACTCGGAGATCTCTCAACAACATGAACTTAAATTCAAGATTTGAAAAGAAAATTAAAACTTAAAAAAGGAAAAAAACAAGAATAAAACGAGAAAGAATATGGAAAAAAAAATTCTTCACTCACCCTAATTTTTTATAATGAATTTTGAAAGTTAAAAAAAAATCAAAGTAAGAACAACTCTCTACATTATCACTGATTATTCATAATACATAAAGAAATAAGTAAAAAAAAAGAGAGAAAAAATACTCTGACAACCCTCCCGATGGGGTCCATTAATGTCATCATAATAAAATAGCGATATGGATTTTAAGTGAATAGCCGCATAAAATGCCCTTTAAAAGGTCACGTTAGGTACCGTGGCATTAGAGGCAGGGCTCGCTTCAGAGGGGAAAGTGTTGCCTCTTTAAAGAACGATGCTGCTAAAGGTGCGGGATAGAGACACGCTTCTCTTTCCGGCTTAGCTGGGTCAAGTCCCAATGCAACATGAGATTGGTGGAGCCAACGGATAAAAGAAGCTTTCCTTGCTTTTATATTTGCCAGATTAATATAATAAATTCTTTTTTTTTCCCTTCATTATGTAGGGTCTAAAATATTTTTAAAGGTTGAAATTTCCTTAGCAGTTTGCCCTGATCATTTTTCATTTTCTATCTTCCTCTTTTGGTATTGAAATTTATAATTCGAGTCATGAATCTTTTTTTTTATTTAAAAAACATGCTAGTATGAGCCATAAAAGAAAATGAAGTATGATCTGCCTATTTAATACACATTTATATAGAATTTCCTCTATAATTTGATATTACGATCTGAGATTCAATAAATTTTATCTTCTATCTTTATCATTCAACCTTGACAGGAATTATGAGTTATGAGCAGAGAATGTGGCTAATTTCAATTCAGTAGGAGAAAGGAGGAAGTGGTCGATTGAGAAAAATGAATTTTAGCTTTATATATAGATCATAAACACATACATATTTTTTTGGGATGCGAGAAACCCTATCATCCGGAAAGCATATTTTGTGGGACCAGGTGAGCGAGAAAAAACTCGGTCGTCCCAGGCTTTTACAAGGAGTGCATGTCCTGCTTCGAACTTGATACTTGTCGCAAGCTCTCTGCCATTACACCACATCTCTTGATGACTAAATACATACACGCACACATATAAATAGGTTTTTCTGTATAATCCAAGAAATTTAGTATTGTAATTTAAGATTCAAGATGCATTAATTTCCTATTTTTATCAACCTTGAGACGAATCAGGAGTGACGAATGAGGTTAATCTCAATTAAGTAGGAGAGGAAAATGTGGTTAATTCATTTTTCCAAATTAAACACCTTTTCCTTTCCCCTACTTAATTCAGATTTACCAAATTCTCTACTCATAGTTATTATCTAGGTTCAGTGATAAAGATAGAAAATTAAAGCACCATGAATCTTATAAAGATAGAAAAATAAAACACCACGAGATCTTAGATTACAATCCTAAATTATATATATAAAAAAACCTTGTTTTAATAATTTGTAAAATCAAAAATAAATAACTAGAGAATAAAGAAAAAATAAAATAAAATAAAATAAAAGCACGGTCTTCTAAACCTAATTAGAGATCTTTTTTACGATCTTAACTAGTTAATGTGAGTTTTACTCAAATTTTTCAATTTCTTTTCTCCTCTGGAGAAGAAGCCTATGAAGCTAAACTAGGATGATGTATGTACAAAGCAAGGATCGTAATAACTGAAACTTGCAAGCCATAGCTGGATCATGATCCACCCACTGGGGACTGATTTCGAGCCATTCCTTTACAAGCCAGAGGTCCGACAAATAGAACTAGCAGCGATGTCGCTCTGGGTTCTATGTAAAAATTATTCAATGGGCAATCAGCTGGAAAAGAAAGTGATTCTCGACTCGACCCCACTTTTAGTTTTTTCAGCTCTTCTTTTTTTTATACTAGATAATAATATAAATTATTTCTTAAAATTGAAATAGTATTATATATTTATTAGCAAATTAATCGTGAAATTTTACAATCTAATACTTTATTTTTGGGCTGAAATAATGTTTTCTATAATTAAAAAAACAGTAATAGTCATGACTCGATAAGATTAGACGTAATAATGCCGAAGCATATTAACTACGTGCAGAAACCACAGACAGCATTAAATTCTTAAATTTATAAGGGTATACGAAATTCCATAGTAATTATATTAATGCAAGGGTAGAAGTTGGACGGGTTGAATTATAGAAAGAATAATAGCAGCCTTATAGTGTTTTATATAATGGTGCTAGATGTTTTTTTTTAAATGTACTCATGATATTTATTTTTTTATAATTACTTGAAAATATATTAAAATCATTATTTTTTTATTTTTTTTATTTTAACACTAGCACATCAAAATAATTAAAAAATATTAAATCAATATTTTTTCCAAGTAAAATCAATACTTCTAAAATGCATCTAAAAACATAAGCTCAAAAGACAGGCAAAGTCAAGAAAGAAAAAAAAAGGCAAGTGGTGTGCAGCCCGTTGGCTCGTAACTAGTCAAAGCAAAACCAGTGAAAATGTATTGAAAAAATGAACCCATGGAGCCATTTTTCACGATGTTGTTAATTAAACAACTGGTCAGAAAGACAAAACAGGATTCCATGGAGACTTTCAGAGGGATGTGTATAATATCATTCCAGCCCAGAGACATTTGTTTTTATATTTTTTACTCGCTTATCGAAGTTGAAGAATAAAAGAGGTATGTGGGCACAGTCAAAGAAGTAACTGGAATTTCATGGAGCTACTGAGGATTAATGTAATGGGTAAGGTATATATATATATATATATATATATATATATATATATATATATATAGAGAGAGAGAGAGAGAGAGAGAGAGAGAGAGAGAGAGAGAGAGATCTTTTCATTTGACCAGCACCATCAAGAAGGGCAATTTGCCTCCACGTGATTCTATGGCTTCTACCATAAAATAATATTTTAGTGGCGTGGGGTGTAATATTTCTATAATTTAAAAGGTGTTTAGTTAATTTGTATAACTATAATTTTATTTATTTCTCAATGAAAACTTCTTGAAATCTTTGTTTTAAAAATTCTAATGACATGTAGAGCTTACAATAGAAAAAAAAAACTAAAATAATTAAGGAAGGATATAATTGGAATCTTTCTAGGTTTCTATTTTAAGATAGACAAAGGAAGTTGGAATCTTTTCTCATTTCATTTCTTTTTTCCTATTCCAATGTTTAGTCAATGTCTTGGATACATCATGTGTGTATCCACTCACCTTTTAGGTTTAGATCTTCTTTTTTTTGGTAAAAAAAATAGTAAGTACTAATTATTTAGAAAATGATAAATGGTTAGAGCTTGAGATTAAATGATTTGTTTTCTCTATGATCTTAGATTCGAGTTTTATAGTTGTTAATATAATGGTTATTAAAGATCTATATAAATATTAATTTCAGAACTTATAAAATTAGTAAATATGTATATAAACTGACTTGAACATCCATACTAATATTTTTTTTTTGACAGAAACACTGCAAATCTCTTTCCCATCAGTGGAGGAAAAACTACCTACCCAATTGAAGGAACATCTACAACAATTGTTGAGTATGTGAAAAATGATTCTCAAGAATCAAAGTCGATCAAGCAATATTATTATCACATTGCCAGCCAATCATTAGCATTCGACCTTCAACAAAGTTCTTTCCAAGAATTACCTGGGCAGATCTGATGTCTCGACATCATTAGCCCACGTAAAGTCGATTATATATTTATATGGTAAAATTGTGCTGAACAATTTACTAATTAGATATTATATATATATATATAAATATATTCTGACAGTCCTTCAATATGTTCACGTCAAAGGGATAATTAAATGTCCGCAAATTAGATAGTCAAAAGATATTGTATCGTGATGAATAGATTATATTGCATAGTTAAAAAATAATAAAATTATATATATTTTTAATTAATGTTAGCTAGATGATGAATGAAATGCAGATGCCTTTTTGACGAGTCTTCTTTGACGAGAGGAGTTATTGCATACATTTCACTCTGTAAAGCATCATGGTGTCCCCCGAAATGAGCTTGATCATACAATAGAAACAACACCCCAACCAATCGCTAAAGATCAACGTGCAATTTTCAGGTACCAATACCCACTGTACGGTACCCACCTGACAAGTGAACCCCCCCCTCCCCCCCATCCTCTCTTCTTCTGGACGTGAAGCCCACGCTCGGTTACATCCAACGAAGAGCACCGCCGTTCTTCTGATCCAAAAACGGCCCCTCCTTTTCCCACAAGAATAGAGAGAGGTATTTTTAGTTCAACTAGGTAATCGAGTTTGATTTATAATATATATATATTTTTAAATATATTAAATGATATTTTTTATTTTTTTAAATATTTTCACACCATTAAAATGATTTAAAAAATTATTTTTTTATTTTTTTTCAAAAAGACTTCTAACAAACACGCATCTTTTGTTTTGTGCTTGTTGAATCTGATCTGATGCCCTAAATTGATCTAAGAATTTTAAGATTATAACTTTTTGCAGGGAGAGTTTATTTCTTATTTTAAAAAATTAAATTAATTTTTAGATGGTTTTTTAATAGTTTTAATAAGAAATAAAAAAGTTACAAAACAAATATATATAAGAATCCGACTTTTTTTTCTTCTGAGAAACACAATTTTATATTAACTAGAAAAATATATTATCTCAAATATTTATATAAAACAATCTGTTAATGGGATAAAATCTAGAAGATATATACAGTGTTACAAAACAAATACAAACACACACAATTTCTTTATTTCAACAGACAACCGTTAAAACAGTAGCCACCACTTTCGCACCTCATCTCCTTCTCCTTTTATCAAGATCCTTGGTCAAACTTCATTTTCTTCACTTCATAAGTCATGGGAGTTCATTTTACGCATGCTCTCAGCATGCAATGAATGGGAAAATGGCAGGCGAATCTTTATCTCCCGTTGATCTTGTTTGTTATGAAGATTTTCTTGGTGAATTGGAAGCGGCAGATGAAGATGATACATACATTGATATTACAAGGACTTATGTTGGTGACCCAGATACGGAAGATGAGTATTTGACATTGTTGGCTAACCGAGAGGCTCGTCAAGGTTTTGACGCTAACGGAACTTTGGTTCTTGATGCCTCGTTTAGAACTGCCCGCTTGGAAGCTTTTACATGGATTCTCAGAGTTAGTGTCTTTTGATTTCTTTTCTTTCAAACTGTTATCCATACTTGATCTTTAAGTTTTGCGAAGATTAAAACATTTCTGTTTTCTTTTGTTGGATTTCAATGCAGACAAGAAAAAACTTCGGTTTTCATTTTCACACCGCATACTTGTCAATGATATATTTTGATCGGTTCCTTTCAAGTCGTTACGCTGATGTAAGGCTTCTGAATTGGAAAGTTTCAATTGAGTACCCGCTCTTCTGCTCGTGATTTACTGTTTCTTTTTTTCTTGGTGTTGCAGAGAAATTATTCTAGGTTAGTTAGGTTGATTTCTGTAGGCTGTATTTCTTTGGCCTCAAAGATGGAGGAAGTACGAGTACCCTCTTTACCACAGTTTCAAACAGGAGGAGTTACATTTGGAAGCACAAATGTCAAAAGAGTAGAGCTTGGAATACTGAGTACATTTCAATGGAGAATGAATTATGCAACTCCCTTTGCTTTCCTTCGCTATTTCATAATAAAATTCTCCAGGCAGGATTCTCCGCCAAGGGAAACAGTGTCTAGGACCGTGCGATCCATTTTGGCTTTAATGAGAGGTAATGTATCTTAGTTTAGAATTCATCCTTTAATTACTCTTTTCTCTGCATTGATTATGGTATACATTGATGTTTAGTATGTTATATGCAGAGATACATTTGATGAGCCATCGACCTTCTGTTATAGCTGCGGCTGCCACATTAGTGGTATTGAATAACAGCTTAACAAGAACCACATTGGAGACCCAGATGAATTCCATTGCTTATCCAGGATTTCTTAATATTGTGAGTGATTGATTTGTTGGCTTTCTTTGGAAATACCCCTTCTTCCTGCGATTAGATGAATCTGTTGACCTTGGACTTCTTCTTGGTCTTTTTGTGTCACAGGAAGATGTCTTTCGATGTTACAATCTACTTCAGCAATTAGATGTGGAAAACCTTCGCACACCAAGAAATGTAAATTCGGCCAGTAGGAGCAATGGCATCAAGAGAAGAAGACTTCAATTTGATAAAGATGGTCCTGCTTAAAATCAAGGGTAACCGAATGAAAAACACTTAGATAGAGGAAAAGATTGTTTGTGATATGAGTTTTCTTAATGATTTTGTTTTTTTGCTTATGGATATAATTCGGAGTTGATTGAAACTGTCTCCCTGAGGAGCAGCCAAAGAAAGGAGACACAGAGAAAGGAAAAAGGAGAAAAAGGCAACACTTTGGGTTGCATATAGTAAAAGTTGATAGTATTAGTAGACCAATGCCATAAGGTGGAAAGAAGATTAGAGGGCAGAAGAAAGGTCTTGAAAGACTGCTGCTTCTTGAAAAGTTGGTTCATATGCTTACTCACATGTTCTATTCTTTTTCGCCATAATTTTTTAGTTCTTTTATTAACTTTCTATCTGGGTTTGGGTTTATAATGTTTCTCGCAACCCTACCTTTTGATGGGATGCTTTCTTGTGTTTTGAAAAGGCTGATAGCAGATTCAGGACTTGTGATTTGAGTCGGGGGATAGTTTCTGTTGGTGTGGTTTGATGAAACAGTGCCGCATGCTAGCCATCAGAAAAGCAGTGTAAAGGTGGATGTGATTGGATTTGCTTGAATGTCTGGGGGTTGCCTCTCATAGAGGGACCTGCTTTATTTCTCTCTGAAGCCCTGTTGGCTTTATTGAAGTTTGAGAGGGGTCATCAGACCCAAAAGGAATTCCCATGCTTGATTATACATTGATGGAATAGATTTTCAACATTGATGGAATAGATTTTCGTGCCTGTAAACTACATTTTCCCAATCTTTTGAAGTTCCAATACTGGATTGTTCTCTTGGTTCTTCTGATGCTTACCTGAATCTGAAACTGCATTTACCATTGATTTAACACAAACTTGTGCTCAAGAAAATATTGAGTCATAAAATAGGGTTATTGGCGTTGATACCTCTTTCTTCTTCTTTTTAAATTCTATCCCTTCTTGTATCCTAATTCTGTATCTGTCGAGGTTCCACTGAGTCACGGTACAATTCCTGCAGCTGCTGTGATTTGTGACAGTAAACTTGCCTAGCATTGAAATATGAAGAGAAAAAAGAGCTGCCCAGAAACCAGCTAATCATTCATCATTTTTTCACAACAAGAAAAAGAAAAAGGCAGTGGTTTTTTTTCTCGTATGCTCTTGAGTCTTGACTGAAACCAAGGATAAGTGCAGATTTAGTTGACGTCTCCGGAGATACCATTTATTGCGGGAAGAGTTTTCTCATCCCAGAAGTCCCAATGGATACGACTCTGCGGTCAACACTGGCAAATAAGTACTCTTTCTGGCATAAGCACCCATCACCAGCTTGCCAATTTTATGCATGCGAAACAGCATTCACCTCGTGGTTTCATGTCGTTTATGTAAAAGGAGTTTAGTTACTGTTTGAGAATATAAGAGCTATTTTTTTTTAAAAAAAAATCTTATTTAAAAAAGGTATAAATTATGGTTTTTTAGTAAACAAAATTTGAAAAAGGATTTTCAATAAATCCCATGACAAAGAATTATAAATATATTTTTATAAATATTCATGGAGACAAAACACAATTTTAACCATCACATTATTAAACGAACCTTCACTCCCGATAATCAAAATCAGAGTACAGTTTAACCATTAATGCGTCAAACATGTATTTGTTTACAAATGCAAGACACTTTCATAGTGGCGATGGCAAGGGAAGTCTCCACCTTCTGAGTGAAAAAGGTTTCTTCCTTGTACTATATAACAATGCGAGTTTCATTTGAATACTCATCAAAACCACTTTGATTGGATTTTGATTGGAATTGTATTAATTAACTACTATTAATAAATAATTATATCAATATCATACATACATTAGAATATAATTAACTTCTTTAAATAACTTTTTTATTGGAGTTCATATATGAAAAATATTATATTCACTCTATTTAAAAAATCATATTACTAATTTGATTCCTTTAAATAATAATAATAATTATCTGACCACTTCAGTTCAAATGGCTTTTACCATAAGAAATGCCCTAATACTTGCATGTACGGAGATTCATAGTTGCCAATGCCATCTGCCTTCTTCTACACTGTCGACAAAACTTACAGGCGCATTTCTGGCATCGGCTGCTTATAAATGTCTGTTGGTGTACCACATTTATGACAACACCCGCCCTTGTCGTTCTCTCTTTCTTTTCTCCTTGGTCTTGTTTTCTTGTCGTTTGACAATTGGTCAAAGTTACTGTCAAGACTCATATAGATACCATATCCGGTCTGAGGTCTGACCTAGCCTGATTATGAGTTTGCTGAGCCGGTCCAAAACAATATAGTTTTGTTTTTTATAAATTAAAAACAACTTTGTTTTAAACATGAGATTTTTTTTAAAGAAAAGACCTTGAAATCAACCCAGCTCGGTTGACCAAGCTGACAGGATCAACCTCCAGAATAGTTTGATATAAAACCCGGTCTGATCAGATTCCAAATCATTAAATTTTATGTTCAGTCCATCAGGGCCAAGTTTAATAACAACAATCAGAGTTGGTGAACGAGCAAGGACACACGGCCTTGACTTTTCCACTCTTGCTGACAATAATTTCTAAGCGAGCAGATGATAATTTACAGCTAGTTTGTATGAAAGTGATGACAAAAGGGCTTTGGCACATTCTGAGGTAAAGGGCATCCAGCGGTGAACCGGGCTTTACCACCCAATCCCGCCCCACATTGAGCTTGACCATTTTTAAAATATTTATTCTGGGAGGATTGAAGCAGGAAATTGAGGCAGAGGGCATTAGGTGATGGCGATTTATTACATCAAAAACCCCATGTTGATCTGGAAGAGCATACAATAATAACAGAACCCTAATGGTGAAACTGAAGGTTTTGTTTATAAATCCACATTACAATACTTCTCCTACAAGAGCTTACTAGTCAGTAGTCAAGTAGTAATGATTTCAGGCTTCCAATCAAATCACCCGCGACCACTGCAAACTATTTATGGCCCCAGTAGCCTTTCCATCTATTACTATGAAAAAAAGAAAAAAGAAAACCCTGCTGCTGTACGACAGATAAATGAAAAAACAATGAACGAAAGGGGGGTGGGATACCATGAAGGAAAATTTGATGAGCAATGAGGTACCTTGTCTTCTAGCTTAGATTTCAGTTTTAGGACACAGGAATCATCTTCAAAGCAGCTGCGATTGGCATGCCAAGGAATCCAAAGAAAACGCTGACAAGCCACTGCTGCCAGCTGAGAGGAGCTGTGTTCGCGAATGTACCCAGGAATTCAACGATTATAATTTGGAAAATGGCCGTGCAGGCGAGCACAGACACAAACACGTAGTTTTTCAGGATGCCTTTGAACACGTTTATCTTTTCCATTTCTCTGGAGCTGATCTCATTGAAAACCTGTAGGGACGATAGATAGATGTTCATTGTCAGCAACGCAAGTAGAATCTGCACAAGCCTACAATTAGATAGCTAATGAAAAGGTAATGCCACTCCTTTTACTCCATCAGCCAGCAAAAACATTTATCACTATCACATTGCGATTGATTTTAAAGGAGGACAGAAGGCCATTACTCAAAAAGAAAGTGTAATGCTTGACATAATATAGTTAAGAACTTTCCGCAAGCAGCATTACTCAAAAAGAAGTATGTATCGTTATCCATTGAAGGAGAGAATCTAGAAAACATGCAATTAATGCTATAACATATCAGAAATAATTGCTTGCATTGTTCACAAATACATGCATGCAGCATCTGTGAAAATTTTAGCAAATGTGGCCCTTTTCTCTGGATACAAAATTAAAGTATGGTTCATTTAGTTTCAAATGTGTCAACATTACCTGACAAAAGACAAAGGAGTTGAAAATGAGTGTGTTCAGTATCAAATCAGAATCCGGGCCTTCAAGTCGAAACAACGTCTTTCCTCTCGTCTGAAGGTACCATATAATAACAAATTGGTACAAGGACTGCCCCAAAATATTCCTCCACATTACATTGCTGATAAAGTTTCCTTTCCTTCCAACAGGTGATCTCTTCATCAAGTCATCATTTGGAGGTTCTGTGGCTAATGCAAGTGCTCCCAAAGTATCCATGATCATATTGACCCAGAGAAGCTGAACCGCTGTCAGGGGAGCATTTCCTGAGAGAACACCAAACCCCAAAGCATAAGTGGAAAACTAAATAGTTAGGTCATCTCTCTGCAGTAACCTGCGGAGATAATTTGAAGGGAAAATGATGAGGTCATAATCCAAATACCTGTCAAACAGGCTGAGGAGAAGTTGACAATCAAGGCAACTACATTGACTGTCAGTTGAAACTGAACAAATTTTTGAATGTTTATATAAACAGAACGTCCCCATTTTGCCACCGTCACAATTGTGGAGAAGTTATCATCCAGAATTATGACATCAGCACTCTCTTTGGCCACCTGCAGAACAGGAGGATGCTTTTCAATGTATTTTATAGGCTTAGAATTTTTTTGGAAACACAGGAAGCAGTTCACGATTTAAATGACGAGGTAGAGTTAACGACACGGAATTAGAGTTTCTCATCCAAGGTCAACAAGAATGCAAACAGTTCATGATACCTGAAAACAGTGTGCATCACAACTGCTGCACTTGACAGCTAAGAGGTAAGTATAATAACAAATCAAGTGCTGCTAATTTAGGGAAACTCTCATTCTGCCTTTTACCAAATGTTTCAGAGAACAAAATTTAGTTCAAATTAAGATTGAGCATGTTATAACATGCAGTCAAATAAGAGATCAGTTGTTCCTCCTCAAGAAAGAGATTATCGGCAACATAAATGTTCATCTATAAGTGGAAGATTGCATTTCCAAAAACTAACATCCATTATTTTACTGTCTTAACCATGAAGGCAAGTCAAAGATCTCAATATCCCATTCTGGCCTAGTTCAAAGAATGCAATAACTACAAGAATTTAAGGTAACATAGCAGAAGCTGCTACAAATGTTAGTCTTCATTCAATTGGTAGAAGAATTTGTGGGCACAATCAAAAGCTCCAATGCTTGGTACACAAAATTCTATGTATTCACCAAACAAATGTCACATGTACTCTTTGTCAAAATTGTATTGAATAGGTACTGAATGCCCTTTCTTCTTGAGTGTCTTGTCTCTTAAATAGACAATAAACCTAGCTACAAATTAGGGCTAAGTATGAAAGCATAAGTGTTCTACTAAAACACTACTATCTATAACTTATAATTACTTTCCTAATTAATACATAATTGATTCCCTTGACATCCCCCCTCAAATTGATGCTAGTCAATCAAGAAGCATCAATTTGTCAACTAAATAGTAATATCAGTCCGGCTAAGATAGCCCAAAGGAAGCAAGCCCAAAAAACAAAGGAGAGAGCCGAAGGTGTCACTGCAAACCAGAAACAGAGCAATAAACACCACTCAGCCACCACGACAACCACCAAAACAGAAAACCCACGAGGTCGATGACCACCGACAGTGCCAACACACCAAAAAAAATTGTCCTGCCACACAAGGATTAAAAAAATCTTCGTGTGTCAACAGACCCAGCCACAACCAAGAATCACGCCAGAACAGAAGAGAACTGACGCTACAACCACGCGATCACCGCAAAAACAACACACCAAAAAATTGTCCTTCCACACAAGGATTAAAAAAAAATCTTTGTGTGTCAACAGACCTAGCCACAACCAAGAATCACGCCAGAACAGAAGAGAACTGACGCCACAACCACGCGATCACCGCAAAAACAACACGCTAGAATAGTACGTCCACAGCCACAACCAAATAACACACCCAGCCACAACCAAAGAACAGTACGCCTACAGCCACAACCAAGGAACACACAGCCACACCCAGCCACAACCAAAGAATAATACGCCAGCAATGCGTTTTTTTTTTTCTTAACCCAAAAAAAAATTAATCTGATAATACCCAAAGGAATTAGGCCCAAGGAACACAAGAAGAGGCCCACAGGAATGGACACCATCCCAGCAAAATAGGCCCTGACGAACTCATGAGGAGAAACGTCCCTTCACAGCTTTTGTCATCGATTGAGAAATCAGCGAGATTCACATGTTAGTAGCTCTGATACCATGTCAAAATTATATTGAATAGGTACTGAATGCCCTTTCTTCTTGAGTGTCTTGTCTCTTAAATAGACAATAAACCTAGCTACAAATTAGGGCTAAGTATGAAAGCATAAGTGTTCTACTAAAAAACTACTATCTATAACTTATAATTACTTTCCTAATTAATACATAATTGATTCCCTTGACACTCTTATCATATTGAACTTCTGTGCTTTAGCAGAAACTTGTCATTCAACTAAATATTGAAGTGAAGATGGCTACTATATTATTTTACATGCAATTTCTTTAATGATTCTATGCATAAATAAAGCTTTTATAAAGAAAAATACAAAGGAGGATGTCCTGCAGAGGCCTATATGGCTGACAGATTTAGTGAAACAAACCTCAGTCCCAGCAATGCCCATTGCAAGTCCAATGTCGGCTTCATGAAGTGCTGGAGCATCATTTGTACCGTCACCAGTCACTGCAACTACTTCCTGAAAAGTTGTCCGTAGGTGCCTCACAAGGGTGTGCTTATCCAATGGGGATGATCGAGCCATTACCTACAAATTGTAATGAATTGTTGAGCACGCAAGTTTCTGACAATTATAAGGTGATGAGAAAAATGTCTGAAGAAAATTTCATATGAAAAACAAACTTTGGTTACTGATCAAAGGCTCCTATTGCCCCAAGAGAAACATAAATTAGTATCTCAATCATTAATGTTTATGCATGAATCTTGGATTTCAATTCTTACAATTACTCCCATTAAAATTACTTAGAAAAAAATATATAATGATATAAAGCAAGTGTCATTACTACTATAAATGTTTCATGCAGTAAAGACACACAGCAAAATAGCATAAGCGATTTTATCATTCTTCAAAAAAAAACAAGCAATAGAAGCAAAGCGCCTAATTGTCTAATGCAAACCATATAAGGAACAACCTTTTTTGGCATTGCGTTTCAAAAATGCTTTATAAAAATTTGAATTATTTTTATTTTTGACTTAAAATAGTTTTTCTTAGTGATTTTAGATCATTTTCATATGGTGATGTCACAAATAATTTTGAAAAAACATCATTTTGATATATTTCTAAACAAAAAATACTTTTAAAAGTAATCTCAATCCCAAACAGACACGTAACATAAGCAGCTGACACACTTTAACATAAATCACTTCATGGATAAAGCCAAAGAAAAAACACCATTCGAGCCAACAAATAATTTGTCATGAAAAAGAGGTTGCATCTTAAACTCTCATAAACTTGAAGAACATTTCATCCACTAAATACACCCTCCCCCAATTAATGGAAAAGAAAAAAATAGATGTACCTGAATTTTTGGAATAAGTTCCTGCAATTCCTCTTCACTCTTTTCCCGAAATTCTGGTCCTTCAATTGCTATGCCATCATCAGTCAAAATCCCACATTCTCTAGCAATAGCCTTTGCAGTGGTTAAGTTGTCTCCAGTTACCATCCGAACAACAATTCCAGCTGACCTACAGATAGCAACAGACTCCTTGACACCAGGGCGTACTGGGTCTTTGATACCCACAATACCTATGCAAGTGTAACCTTCGGAAGGAATAGGGCTTTCGTCTGAGTATTCATTTCCCAACTCCAGGTACGCAAGGCAAAGAGTTCGAAGGGATTCGCTAGCAAACCTTTCAATTGTATCTTTTAAATGATTGGTGGATGCTTCATCAAGGGGAGCAACCACACCGTTTAAGTCTATAAATTTATCACATGCTGCTAAGACTATTTCAGAAGCACCCTTGCAGTGCGCCCTGAGACCACCATCAGGGAGCTCTATAACTACCCCCATTCGCTTCTTTGTAGAGTTGAATGGTTCAACCTTCACAATTTTTGATTTCTCTCGTTTTTGGTGGGAATCTCCACCAAGCAACAGCCCAAACTCTAAAAGAGCAGTTTCAGTGGGAGTTCCCAGTATCTGAACTTTCTTTTCCTCGTTGACAACAACTTCTCCCCCGGTGTTTTTAAATATTGATTCAAGCAAAATACTCTTCGCTATTTCGGGAATTGCTGATCCAAAAGAAGAAGTGCTTTCAGAGCTGCCCACTTCCCTAGTTTCGCCAGAAACGCATGCTTTTACAACAGTCATGTGGTTAGTTGTTAGAGTCCCAGTTTTGTCACTACAGATAGTTGTGCTAGATCCCATTGTCTCACAAGCAGCCAGATTGCGGACAAGTGCCTTATCATTCATCATTTTCTTCATGGCAAAAGCAAGGCTCAGAGTCACAGCTAATGGCAGCCCCTCAGGAACTGCAACTACAACAATTGTAACGGCGATAGCAAAAAACTCCAACATTTCCCTAGCTTCATCTCCAGACCAAATCCAGTGGGTTCCTTCTCGAAGCTTACGGTTACATAATCCTTGTACCAGGACAGCAAATGTTACAACAGCAAAAAACAGGCCAATTTTTCCAATGATAGTCGCTACTCCATTCAATTTTACCTGCAATGGGGTCTCATCGTCTCCTCCTTCACTAAGAGTAGCCATCAGCTTACCCCATTGTGTTCTCATTCCAACAGTGGTCACGAGCATTTTACACGACCCATCCTGAACTTTGGTTCCAGAAAGGAGAAAAGGATTCACAGCATTCACGTTGACTGGTTCGCTCTCTCCTGTTAAACTTGACTCATTTATTAACACTGAAAACCCTGAAACAAAAAGTCCATCAGCAGGAACCTGATCTCCAATAAAAAGATGAACAATGTCACCAGGAAGTAGATCGTATATTGAGATCTTCTGCCTCACAGCATTTCTGGTAACCTGAACTGTAATCTTCTTTTTCTCCCTATCCAAATCTTTGAACTGCAAGGATTGCTTATAATCACTTGTGGCAGTGACGAATACAACAAGCAGAATGCTCGCAACAATTCCAAGTCCATCGTGGGCACCTTTTGGCCATCCTTCCATGGCTATGCCAACAATAAGAGAGACAAGAGCACAAACACCAAGAATCATAAGGGTCATATCTTGAAGGGCTTCCCACACAAAAACCAAGAAACCTCGAGGTGGGCTCTCATTAAACTTGTTAATCCCATAAATTCCCTTCCTTACATCTAATAAATCCTCAGAAGTAGAAATCCCATCGTTGATTGATGTGGAGAGCTTCTCAGCAATACCCTCCACCTCACCATGAATTTTCAGTTTCTTGACATCATGACCTTCAACAATGGAACCCAACTCATCCGCACAAATTTGAAAACCAGCTTCCTCGACCTCCTTAGGTACAACGTAATCACTAGACAAATTTAAACCTGTCGAAAATAAGAACAAGAGTCAGCTCTTAATCTAAACCCTAAAACACCCCGCCCTTGAATTTGAGTAGCGTAAGGGATTCTCACAATGTATAAACTGAAGAGCAGCTTTTGAAACCAAGACAGCAACTCTGAGCTTCTCCTGCAACAGCACAAAACCAAAAAAACATCATGAAAATGTGTGCAAGAAGGATCACATAATTTTTACTTTGGTTCTATAGCAAAAAACTTCAAATAAACAGCCACTGATCTAAATCAATCTGCCAGGATCCTTAAAGCAATAAATTAACAAAAAAATAAATCCAATAAGTTAGAAAACAAATATTAACAAAATAAAAATAAAAATCCACAGAAATCTGAGTTGGTAACGACTCCACTTTAGTCGAACACAAATCCTAAATACAAAAAAAAAGTGATGAAAAAAAATCAGATTGAAAAGAAAATAAGAGGACCTGATTGGATCGACGAATAGCCTCGGCTTCGAATCGTTTAGAGAGATTTGCAGTGAAACGGAACCTCCTTTTGCGATTCTTAACTAACCAACAAAGATTCCTCCATCTCTGCAACGCTTCCTCCGATGAGTTCTTACCCTTCACGTCGCCGAAGTTCTCATTCAAGTAGTTCTCCATCAGATGATTATTCCTCCTTGTTTAAGTTTCTTCAAAGCACGAAACCAGCACTAGCAGTGTTTAAAATCTGAAGTACTCCACAGTTCTACCGAGCTGCCTCTTTTGTAAGGAATCGACGACAAGAGCTTCGCGGAATGCACGTCTTGTTGTCCAAGGAGGAAGGTCAAATATTTGAAGCGAGCAGACTTGTTGACTGGAAGAACCGGTAGCTTGCTTTTAAAACCGCGTTGATGGTAGTTTTTCTTCGTTTATTTATGTTCTATTATTTTTGGCGATCTGAGTCGTTGTTGCTGGGGAATAAGTTAACGCGTTTCTGTCCGGTGTGTTTGGAATCTAATTCTTTTTTATTTAAAAATAATTTATTTATTTATTTTAAAAAAATATTTTTAATATCAAATATAAAAATAATAATAAATTTAAATAAAAAAAAATTATTTGAACCACAATATGTTGAATCTAGTTATACTACACATGATTGTTAAACCCATAATGAAAGAAAGTCTAAATCATGTTCAAATCAGTATTAAAATAAATTGAAAACATATTTATTTTATAGATTTAAGCAGTATAAGATGAAAAGGTCTTCATTCCAAATACACTTACAATAGTTAAATACATATAAAATAGCAAACACTTGTTTAAAGTTCCAAGGACAGAGTTGTTTGAAATTGTTTCTTAACTCCAACGAACAACTATTTTGAATGAATTCAAAATAGAGTAACCAACATGGATAATATAGGCACTTGTATATAAAAAACTATCCCTTGCCACCTGTTTGATTTGCGTCTGAATAAACATGTAAATTCAATGGGAGATTGTTGATTCGCTAAAGGCCTTCATTAATAGTCCCACAAAAATAATATAAGAGGTGTTTACCAAAGCTTCAATGGTCAATTGTTGGATTGTGCATGTATTGAGAGAGCTTGTTTTTGGTATAAACCACGCGGTGTCCTAGACATTGAGAAAGCTTGTTAACTACAAATGTAATGCATGTTTTTAATGATCAATAAATATTGAAGGTTACCGGTAATTGTTTTGGACTTAGTAGGATCAAATAATGCAAAACATTATTTTAATAGAGGTGGGCTAGTTGGAATAAAAGCGAGCACAAGTTTGACATTAATCATGTAAGTTTCAACTAAAATATACAAAATATAACACCTTTGAGATAGGAAAATATCTTGATGACTTGGGACTACCTCTATACCTAAAAAGTGTGTGTGTGTGTGTGTGTGTATAATTTCCATGAGAGATGATTGATAGAGGCGAGTTTGAAAAGGGCATGAGTAACAATGTTAATGCTTATGAGAGTTTAGTGTGTTTTATTGGTGTTAAGGATGGTTGCAAGGTCAAGTTTGATAGCCATGAGTGCTAAAGAACATGGAGAAAAAAATAAAAATGAATCGGCCTATAACTTTGATACCATGTAAGATTAGGGAAATCAAAGTCTCGATTCCACATACATTTACAACAATTAAATACATATACATGATAACAAACACTTATTTGAAATCCTAAAATATAAAGTAGTTTGAATGAAGTCAAAACTATTTTGAATGAATTTGAAATGGAGAAACTATAGAGTTATTACAATCTAATGACTTATGACAATTAGTTCTTATTCAACATCGTGATTCAAACATGTGTTTCAAAATTTCAGATATCTTTTTAGTTTTTATTTTTGCTTGAAATTTTTTGACACGATATGTGTGTGTGTGTATAATATTATATGAATTTTAAAACAAAAAAAACAATATAAAAAAACAATATTCATCACTCTTAGACCAACCCTTAATGGCTTGGTTTTTAGTAATTTGATTGTTTTTGTTAAACTCTATCCAAACTTGTTGAATCAAATCTAATATTTTGTTTGTCAAAAAGTGATAGGAATTATCAGTTGGCGAGATATTTGAAGGAAGAGTTATCAGTTGGAGGGAAATTTGTTAGATTCCACGTGTCAATTAGTTGAGAGTTTGTTGTAATATCTGTTACACTACCTCCTTTCTGTTTTTACACCAGTGCGTGCATGACTTTATAAACAGCCAGAAAAAAACTTTTTTTGGATCACGATTGAATAATACACAGAATCCATTCCTTGATTTTCCTATGTTCTTGGTGATATTGCTAAGGTAGAAAGATAGAGTTCTATCATTGGTATCAGAGCCTTTGATCCTCTAAGCTGTTCCTTTAGTGTATGACCCGTGCTAGTGTTCGTACTCGCTCGACATCCATGGAAGCTCGTGTTGCTGCGCTTGAAGGCTTCTGGTTCCAAGAACCAGCTCCTGCTGGAAGCTATTCAACGCCTCCTTGAAGATAAATTTACATCCATCGACAACCATCTTGATTCAATTGAGGCTCGACGAGAGGGAGCTGATCAGATATTTCCACCTCTAACTGATGAAGACGAAGGTGACAGTTGCAGGTGGCAAGGTGAGAGGAGCCATCGAGAGAAGGAAAAGGGGCTGCCTCACGAGAATCGCATGCCCTTCGTTAAGATGGATTTCCCTCGATTCAACGACGGGGATGACCTAATTGAATGGGTTTACAAGGCAGAGCAATATTTTGATTATTTCTCGGTGTCGCAGGAGAAGAAGGTCAAGATGGTGTCATTCCATCTGGATCGGGAAGCTTTGCAATGGTATCCAATGGGAAGAGTGTTCTTCTTCCTTCTCCAATTAGGAAGATTTCATCAAAACATTTTGCAGAGAGTTTGGCTCCCATGGATTTGAAGATTTCGCCGAGTCACTCTTCAAGCTTCAACAGACAGGTTCATTGAAGGATTATATAGCTGAATTCAGATGCCTAGCTACCAGAATCCACGACCTCAGTCCAACCTTTCGATTGAGTTGTTTCATGGGGGGCTGCAAGAGGTACTCAAGCATGATATCAAGTTGCTCCGTCCCACCACCATGCATGAGGCCATGAATTTTGCTCATGAAGTGGATGCTAAATTCCAAAAGTTGAGGTTAACACATTCATCATCTGGAATTTCTAATTCAAGATTCCTCAATCACCATTACAGCATGATGTAGTACCTGCTCGAACTAGAACTGAGATCACTTCTGGCAAGGATATGCCCTTCAAGAAGCTAACACCTGAGGAGATCCAATATAAGAGGCAGAATAACCTCTGCTTTTATTGTGATGAGAAACTTTGTGAGGGGACATAAATGTGCTAGAAAACAAGTTTTGTTGTTGGATATGGGTTATAACAACTCCGAAGAAGAGGAAATAGCCCAGGAATTGAAACAAAGTGAGCAGATAATAGAGATAAATGCGTGTTGTTAGAAGTCTGCCCTGTTGATGTGTAATAAGTTTCCAATTCTTGTAAACTTAGTTTCAAAAGGGGTGGGTAATGATAGGAATTATCAGTTGGCGGGATATTTGAAGGAAGAGTTATCAGTTGGAGGGAAATTTGTTAGATTCCACGTGTCAATTAGTTGGGAGTTTGTTGTAATATTTGTTACACTACCTCCTTTCTGTTTTTACACCAGTGTGTGCATGGCTTTATAAACAACCAGAAAAGCCTTTTTTGGATCACGATTGAATAATACACAGAATCCATTCCTTGATTTTCCTCTGTTCTTGGTGATATTGCTAAGGTAGAAAGATAGAGTTCTATCAAAAAGTAGTTTAGTTATTTATTTATTAGTGTCATGAAAAACAAGTTGAAAAATAGTTTAGAGTGCTTTGACTATATTCATGGAAAAGAAGTTAAAATATAACTTTTTAATTTTTAATTTTTAAAAAAGTTTATTAAATAAAATAATGACTATATATGACATTTGAAAAGATTAAAAAGAAATTAGTTTCATAAATTATTTTAAATTAAACATATAAATACTAAAAGAAAAATAAATAATAACAAAAAGAGCGAGGACAACCATTAATATATAAATTAAATTTTAAAGAACAAAATTAAAAAAAAAATATATAACAGAAAAAATAATAATCAAACGTGTCATTTCTATAAATAACATGACTTTTTTCTCTCTCATTAAAGCCAGTATTTGTTGACTGCAAATATTTTTCTCTGTTATCAATTTTTTCAAACATTAGAAAGTAGTTTTCAGAAAGTGTTTTACTTGAGAAAAACGCGGGCTTAGATTTTGTTTTCATGAAAAAAAAAAAAAACATTCCAACCATTTATTGAATGAATTACAACTGAACCACGCAGTTTTGTTCCGAATCATTTATTTAAACGCGTGGGTTTGACGACGAGTGGATTGTGCAACAAGCCAACAACTTTCCCACGCGGTGAGATTATGGCCTTCCCCATCAAGTTTTTAAGAGCAGTTTTCTTTTGCTGAATTTCCATCCAGGTCCCAGTCCCATGCCTGGAAGGATGGGTGGTGGGTCTCTTCTCTGTGTACTTTTACTGGAGTTCCAAGGTTGTTTCGTCGTATGACTGGTTGGTGGAAAGGTTGTGGTTCTTTTTTAAAGTTGTATTTTTTAAAATATTATAAAATAATATATTTTTTTGAAATTGATTCTGATATATTATATTATGATAATCTGAAAATACAAAAATAAGTTAATATAACGCAAAAACAGATATTTTTTTTTCCAATGAAGCTAGCACGAGACTGGCACTTCTCACTCGAATCTATTTTTCCATGAGCAGTTGTTCAGAGCTTTTTAAATTTTATATTATCCATGTCAGAAATGAGCGGATGCCGTGATAGAGATCACGTGCGGTTGAAAATTGAAAATTGAAAATTGAAATGGAGCAGGTAATGGCGTAATGCGATCTCCACTTGTTGCTGGGCCATGCCCAGAATTTTAATCGTAGTTGCCGGGAAAACGGACACCGGCAGCTTCTTTCCCCTGGCCCGGCAAAATCAGTGCCCCCCGCCCGAAAGCTATTGAAAATGCCGGGCAATAGGTTTTTTTTGGTAACATAAAAAAGATTATCTCTTAAAGTATTTTTTACTCGAAAATATATTAAAATAATATTTATATTTATTCCTTAAAAATTTATTTTTAATATAAACACTAAAAAGATTTATTTAAATTCAAAAAAAATATTAAAACTTATCTAAGTTCCACTTCCACTGCTCTTCCAAATTGTCCTGAACATGGGTTCTTGGGACTGAGAATCCACGTCGTTGAGAGCACTTGATTTTTCGGCTCCTCGGTTACGAGTCAAAAATAAAAATAAAAATAAAAATCAATTGTTTTTCTAAAATGATTTTTGAAATGCAGCGAGAAACAGGGGTAAGTGGATATGGAAATATGGAGAAGGTGCTCTGATTTTTGTTCTAAGATAACACCAATTAAATCCAAGTGGTGATTCTAGTGGTTAAAAAATTGATCTTTATTTTTAAAACTTTCTTGATACAAGTCTCCAAGTTAGCACATTGGAGATTTCATTAGATTCACCGATATCGATACGAGGGACTTGTTCTTAACTTTTTTATTAATATAAAGAGAAGTGTGCCTTGTATGGTATTATAATAAATAGCAATTAATTTTTAAAGTGTTTTCTAAAAAGTATATATTAAAAAACTTGTTCTTAATATCAGCCTATTAAAAAAATACAAAAACTAATTCTGAAAAATAATTTTAAATAATAAATAAATTTCAAAAACAAGATTTAATTGTAAAAACAAACATTACTTTTTTATGTTAACATAATATAAAAAAAAAAATAAGTAGTGATATTTTAATATTTATTCAATTTATTTTAGAAAAAATACAAATATATAGTTGAGAAAGAAGATGAAACTCGTGATCCACCAAAATTAATAGTAATATCTCTATATATAATTTTTCCTTTTTAATTATATCTATTTTTATTTAAAATAAAATAACCAATATAATATCATGAAATTTCATGTAAGGAATGTCACGAAAAAAAACTTAATTTCTAGAATATGTAAGCCTGCTTGAAAATAACCTTGCCAGATAAAAATACAGCTGTAAGTTGCCAAAGGTGCCCATAACTCCCTCACTTTTTAATTGTCTCCCCTTTTTTTTTCATCCTGTCCAATTGCTATCCTTTCTTTGTCAGACGTGAAACTGTTCTGCTCAAAAGCTGTTCTTTTCACTTGTTTATTTTTGTGTTTTAAAAATATTTTAATATATTAAATAAATATTTTTTTAATATAATTAAAAAATATTTTAATATATTTATATAAAAAACACATTATACAAAAATATACGATACCTGATCACTTCTTCGAGTGTGTTTGAAATTCTATTTTTTTAAAAAATATATTTTTTTTATATTTTTTTTATGTTTTTTAGATATTTTTATAAAAATATTTTTTAAAAAAATAATTTTATACATTCAAACATGCCGTTCGTCCCCGGACAAATAAAAGAAAAGCTTCTTCCAAGGACACACTTATGACCTATGACGAGGCGTCCATGGAAAAGCAGGTGGACGAAAAAGAGCAAGGGACCGCCGTGTTTGATCCGCGTAGAGGTGGCACAAAGTTTTTTGCTGCTATCAAACATTTTTTGAATAAATTTAAAACTTTTATGTTTAAATATATATATATATATATATATATATATATATATATATATATATATAATTTAAGTTTATTGACATTGAAAATAAATTTTAAAAAATAAAAAATATATTATTTATATATTTTTTTCATATAAAAAATTATCACTACTTACCATAAAAAATAAAAACAATATTATTTTAATATATTTATAAAAAAGAACACTATAACTTCTTCGTCTCCGGAGGAATAAGAGAAACGCGTAGAGGTGGCGCAATTTTTTTTCCTGTTTAAAAAGCATTTTTTGGAACAAATTTAAAAATTTTGTATTTATATTTCTTATATATATTGAAGTCGAGAAAATCCTACATCTCTTTTTTTACTTTGTTTCGTTATTCAACTATACTGTTAATAATATTTTAATTCAATCAATAATAATTAAAAATATTTTTTAAAACAAATCCTTTTCAAATCACGAATATAAAAACTATCATAATGTTAAACAAACAAAGTATAATGAGCACGTTAGACAGTCATTGATAGATTTTTTAAAAGCGCCTGCCAGCTCTTGCTTTGGTGCCGAATAAAGCATCATGGAAAAAAAGAACCCTCTATTGGATTTAACTACCTCTTGAAAGAGTCTTCGAAATTGTGGTAGATTTTAGTTTTTATATATTTATATTTTAAAAGTTGATTTCACTTGAAGAATTTGTAAATTAATGTTTTTAAATTATTATTTTATAATTTTCTGGTAGATTTGTGTCAAGATTGTCCAGAAAAAAACACTATCAACCGACTTAAAAGAAAATCGCCACCAAACTTCCAATCAACTTCTTCGTCTCCGGACGAATAAAAGAAAAGCTTATTCCAAGGAAGACACGAGTTTTGACCTATGACCAGGCCGTACATGGGGATGCAGGTGGAGGGAAAAGAACAAGGGACCGCCATGTTCCGTCTTCATTGTTGTATTTAAAACGTTTCTAATAGTAATCCTGTAATTTCCAAGAAGTTTCATTTTCTTCTAATAATCAATAAATAAATATAGACATGCGTATTTTAAATTTATTAAATAAAATAAAAGTTAAAAATTGATTAAATAAAATAAAATAAAATAAAAGTTAAAAATACCATACAAGACTACACATGTTAGAGATATCATCTTTAAAATAACAATAATAATACAATTTTGAGAAGATAAAGTTATCGTATACAAAAATATAAAAAATATAGACAAATGAGAATAATCTTGACATAAATTAAATATGCACAACATCGTCAAAATGCCATCTTTATCCAAAAAATGTTAAATAAGCAAAAACAAATCACAAGCTATGAATATTAATTGAAACATATTTTTTTATTTTAAAAAAAATAGATACTAGTTTATAAAAAGCAATGTTATAACAAAAAAGAATAGTATGAATGTTGTGGCTTCACTCATCAAACATGCGACTCAAACCATGAACTCGATTGATTTTAATAAAAAAAAAATCCCTTAAATTTATACACAACCTAAAAACACAAATAGTCAAAAAGAGTCTAGACTTGTGGGCCTATATCCTACCATGCACGAGCCCCAACATTGATGAGCCCCACGATCGTTGCCACACTTTATTTGTCTGTTTTTTTTAAAAGAGAACAAGAGACATGCCATTTGTCTTTATCATTTACAAGCCTAGATTTTGACAAGTACCGTGATGCTAGAAAATTAGAGGAGTGACATTTTAGGCTAGAAAACCTTATTTTCAAGCTATCTTATCTTAACCCTATAATACCTTTTAGTATATTCTATAATAATACAATACAATAACAGTGCAATTAAATTATTTTTGTCAAAAAACATTATTTTATATTTTTTTGGGTTTTCAAATAATTTCACCACATTATCAAATCCAAGTTTTTTTCCACCTTGCGTTTTAAAGATGCATTTGCTTTAAAAAAATTATCAAACCAATATTTTTTTTTAATATGTTCCCAGATAATTTTAATGTATTGAAATAAAAAATACTTTAATATATTTCAAAATAAAATGATTATCTCACACTACAGTCACTTCAAACATGCAGTATTCCAAGACTGAGCAGCACCTTGCCCGAAGAAACTCGATGAACTCGGCCTCGGTGGATCCATTTCCACTGCACCGGCTACAAGAATGGATCGCTTGGGACCACAATTGTGGGCTCATATCTAGCGAGGCCGGCCCATGTATACAGTCGTGATCACCTGGCCCGAAACCATGACACACCCTTGAAAGTTAAAAAGGCTTTTTCTTGGATTTTAATAGCACTTCACGCGCCACTCCAAGGAGCCCAGGTCTAACTCCCAGTCATCTAAAGTCCAAACATTAAAAGCATAGTTATCAATTCGATATTCCTTGCCAGAAGTGTATATATTTATGCTTCATACATTATCTAACGACAGCAAAAATTAAATATCTATATTTTATTCATCGAATTTCAATCATCTGTGTATATATTCATCATAGAATATATCTATTATTTAATATAAAATAAAATAACAATACTCACACTCAAGCCGAAAACAAGCCGAGCCCCTTAAAAAAAGAAAATAAAAAAATGAATATTATCTCTAATTTTAATTTTAAAATATAAACTTTGATATTTGTTTTCAATTCAGGTTTATCCGCATCGAAGCTGGTATTAAATTACCATCTCTCCACACGAGCTAATCAAGCTTTTCGGTGAACAGTTTAACAGAATCCAACTGAAGTTTGTCTGTGTACGGACAAGTTACTACTCAAGGTAGATTCATGTAGATCATGTAGTGGTTGAAAAACGGCAGGATTTTCCAGCACTTAGACAGGTGTGGAATCAAGATAAGAAGATGATAATGCAAGAGAGCCGACAGAACAGTTAGCAACAGGAAGAGGATGATAATTAATGGAATCCCCACCAAAATAAATACATGAATTAAAGTTTATATATGATGAACTCCTGTCAACGCACGCGTGAAAGCCAATCTAATCACACACAGTTTTCTTGGAATTAGTGTTGGGAAAAAATAATTTTTACACGACCTCGCATCGTGAATGTGAACTGTCATTTTTTTCCTGTGTCCCGTGGGATTTATTTATTTTATAAATTCTAAAAATTAATTTATTTTCATTAAATCTTCTTAGATTATTGATTGTGCAATTTCAATGAAATGAACACTAATCAATTCTAATTAATTTTACACGCGAGCTTTCTGTGTAAACATGAGTGGAGGCCGGAGCTCCGTCTTAGAAATAGAAGAGAAGTAAATAAATAAATATAAAATTAGATTCCAGTAGACGACAGTTCTCTTTTGCCCTAGGACAGAAGTGACAAAAATAGTAAAGCATGTAAAGACGTCCAAGGTTTAGGGAAAACTCTCGTATTTTACGAAACAAATTTCCAAATCTCTTGAAAGAAACTCCATCAGCACAAATTATGGTTTCTCATGATCAACACAAGACCCACTATCAACCACCCAAATCTTTTAAGTGATTATTTAGGATTATGATTGAAATTATTTTTAAAAGTATTTTTTGTATATTAAAATAATATTTTTTATTTTTTAAAAAAAATATTTTTTAACGTCATTACATGAAAATTATCTAAAAATTCTATTTTTTTAATTTAAAATAATAAATAAATAATTTTTTATAAAAATATTTTTAAAACACAATGAAAAACACACTAAAAAGGCATAAAACACATTGCATATATTCAACTTAATTATCCATGGACATCAAATCATTGAAGGTAAAAACACTAAAGCCACCTTCTATGGCAGGAACCCATAATTGGAGTGGCATAAAAGAATCAACACGCGTGCCTAGAAAAGAGAAATTTAGACTCTCTTTATTTTAACAAGAAGAGATATCGCAAAAGAAGAGGATGATAGAAGATAGTGTGTTTGTGTGTGCGTGGGATATACATGTCCTGAAATGATTATGTCGAAATTCACTTGTAAATTGCAAAAATCTCCGGTGTAATGATGTAAGTGTGTATTTTATATTATGGTAGCTTTAAAATAGATTTGAAAAAACCCTGTAAATTGTATATATTTTTTCAATCATGGTTTTTAAAAATAATTTTTAACAAGATTCATGTAAAAGAGTGATGTATATTGATCAACTAGATGTTTTAAAATATATACTCGAAGCAAAACACAAGAATTAGTATTGTGATGCATAATGTGTTTTTGAAAGTGTTCCTGGCTTGGAATGCATTAACAAAAATTAATATGTGTATATAAGAATTTTGGCATAAATACATCATGAAATACTAAAAAATATTATTTAAATATTTTTTTGCAATAAAATTCCAAAAAAAAAGGTTATGGCACCAATCGATCACAAATAGAGACATTAGGTATGCTCCCTTTATTTTTATAAAAATCAAATTTTATTGATGATTACAAAGCTCTATTAAATATATAAAGTCTTGCATGAAAAGACTTTCATGAAGAGAGACATACAAGAAAGAAAAAAGATGATAAGCCTTTTTTAGGAGCACCAAGACAATAACGTATAAAAAACGATGTAAGTGTGATTGGATGTACTTTGATTTGTGTTCTGAAAATTTTTAAATTATTTTCTTTTTGAAAAATATTACAATAGTGTTTTTTTTATTTTTAAAAAATTATTTCAACACCAGCTAATTAAAATAATGTAAAAATATTAAAAAAAAACTTAATTTAAAATAAATAATTAAAATTTTAATTTATTTCAAAAACAGTTTTGAAATATAAATATAAACAGAGGCCATGTGCAATATCACTTCTCTTGAAATACGATGATGCATGGAACTTCGCAAGACCCGGCTCGCATGGGGGGCATGGCTTGAGTTCAAGTCTCTGCTCTGCGTACGAGTGATGCTTGCAGGAGATGATAATAGAGATACATGAAAGCGGATGGTGAATTTTTTTCAATGAAGTCTTTTAATTTTTATACTGTTTCATCTCAACGGGAGGCAATTTCCAATCCCCTTTGTCGATCTCTATCCTCGTAAATTTTTACGTTATTTTTATCATGATTATTTTTCATTAATATATAAAATATTTTAAATATATGTTTAATCAATGTAATAAAAACAAATTAAAAAATGCGCACATTATTTTAAGTGTATACTAAAAACTACTACCAATTAAATCCGAGCTCTTGGACGAGGTGGAAAGGTGGTCTATAGCTTAGCCAACAAAGTTAATATTGTTTTCCTTATAAAAAATATTTTTGAAGTATCGCAAGTACTCTTTTCTTTTTATTTAAAAAAAAAAGTTTAATAATTTGATATGATTTTAATTAAATAATAAAAAAAATATATAATAATAACAAACAAACATTTATATATAAAAACAAAACAGTAAAATAAACAATCACGGGGGCACAAAATTGAAAAAAAAAAGATAAAAAAAAATTTGAAGTCAACCTAAATAGTGTCATAAACATGTAATATAAGTAATAAAATGCGAGCCAACCATGATAATCTGCAAAATTCATTATCCAAATCATGAGATCTATATAACTCATGAAAAAACAACTAAATCAAACTTATTGACCCACATGTATTGTTTAAATTTGTGACTAAAAAATAAATGTTAAAGAATGAAAGGGGAAAAAAAACAAACAAAACAAAAGGATCTAAAATAAAAATAAAATAAATGATACAAAAAAATGGATGGGAATTAAAAGTTTTTGATTGAAGGATTAAAATTTCAAAAGAAAAACTCGATCCTGGTAGATTTAAGGCAACGTTAGGTCATTGGTTTGAGGATCAATTGAAAAAATAATTTCATTTAGACAAAAACAATTCAGGAAAAATAATCAAAGGGTTTATGCCGCGATCAAATATATCAAAGAGTCAATCCGAGTTGTTGACGTGGTGAACCAGCCTTTTTACTACTCTATTATCTCTGTAGCCCAGACATTTCCTAGATGAATCCGCAGGAGTATGATATTGCTACAGTGCCTTGACAAGAGAGAAGCACTGGATGCGACCACAGAAGATCCAGGCTCAATTCCAGAACTTGTTTCTTCAGGTCATCTAGCTGATTGTACATGCTGTAAGCAAAACATTAGTTATACATCCCTTTCTGTCCATGCTTTCCACGTCAGCCATCCCTAGCCAGACAAGGTCTGACAACAGGAGTGGATTCTATATTGTGAAGAAGATTGGAAAGGGTTCAAGATAAGATAAGCCCTGTGACTCATCCAACCCATTACAGACTCCATGGAAACGTACTGACTTCCACAATGCTGTGAGATCCATCAGTATGTAGCTCCTTCTACCCTCTCTCTCTCTCTCTCGTTCTACCCCTCTCTCTCTCTCTTCACGTCATTGTTGGCCAATATGCTTATGCTGTTGTGATTGTTACACGTGGCTGTTCATCTCGCGGGTCCCTTGACTTCAAGAGTCTCCTTCCAGCTGTGTAATCGAGGATCTATATAGCCAGAAACGAGGGCAAAAATAGAGGGGGGGTGCGCATAAAGAGATGAAGGGCATGCTTCTTCTTTTTCTGCAGATCCATACCTGTTTTTGTTAAATAATTACAGTATATTTGACTTAATGAGGAGATAAGATTGCAGAGCTGATAAAGATTATATGATCTGATAGAGCATTTCAGTGGATTAATCATGTCCTGGGATTTTCCTGGTCGCGTGATGTGCTCTTGGATGCCACGAGTTACGATCAAATCTGTCGACAGAACTATCTCCTGCATCGATTACTCATAGTTGCATGCTCCTTGTCTCTTCTGTACAGAAACCCCACACACGCGAGGTAGCTATCAGGAGCAGTAGAAATGAAAATCGTGCGGGCGACTAAGCCACACGTGTGGCTCTTGAGAGACGGTGAAGAAAACCTGCATTTTGTGGATGAAGGAAGGCTACGCCATTGAATCGGATTCTGATAAATATCATTCCCCAATTGCCGTCTAATTCACAGGAGGAGATATTCTGTATGAAACGTCGTTCACACTCAGCTTGCTGCGAGGCACTTTGCAGAATCTCATGATCGACAAAAAGACATCTATCTAGAAGAAACCGACTTATTCCTGCCCTCACCTGGAGTACATTTTAAACTGATAAGTAATTATACAGCATCCTGCTTTAGGATTGTGTGTGTCTGATATCATTTTGTCGTCACCTGCACCAACATCAGCAGCACTGTTATGGTCCTGAGCTCGTCCCGTCTACCAGCTGGCATTATTGATAATCAGTAGTTCAGATGAGTATGATCTTCATAGCTGGCACGGGCTCTCCTTCTCCAGCAAATTTTCTAATAAAAGAAACTAAAAGAAAAGGGGAGGTTAAATTGCCTCTCAAGGTTAAAATTATTATTTTTTTGAATATTGAATTATTTAAGAATTTAGTTTTTTTTATTTTATTTTTTAACTAGGTTATTTTAGATTGATGAGTCCGGCCACGATTTTGATGAGTTTAATTTAATTAACTAGTTATTTTTTTTTATTTTATCTTTTAATGATAGGTTGATTAAGAATTAAGTTTTATAATTTATTTTTGTTTCTTTTTTATGAGGTTATTTTCATTTCAAGACTTGAGTCATGGGTTTAGTAGGCTAACGGTGGTTGACTCGTTTTTTTTTTGTATTTTTTTAATTGAGTTTTTGTTTTTGTTTTTAAAACCAAATTGATTAAAAGCTTAGTTTTATAATTTGTTTTAATTTTCTTACTCTTGGGTTGTCTTGGTCTTGTGATTCTAATAGTGATCTGGTAGATTGATTTGGTTTATTTTTATAGGGTTTTTTAATTGATATTTTTTAATTTCATTTAACAATGATTTTTTTAGAAATGAATTTCATTATTTATTTTTTATAGAATTATCATGATCTTATAAATCAATATATGAATTAGCAGGTTAACCTATATAGATTCAAATCAATTCAATATATTATTATTTTAATATTTATCAAAACAAATTATCTTAAATATTTATTTTGAATAAAGTTATGTTTTTATATGTTATTCAAGCTATATTTAAACTTACCAAAAAGCAAGTCATGTTAAAATATCCTGAATTTGTTTTTTAGCTATAAAAAAACTAGCAATAAGTATACTTTTACAGTTTTTTTTTTTTAAGAAAAAAACATGATAACTCGGCTGCAACAGAGCATGTGACATTAATAATCTAGTGGGAACAATGGCAATAGCACTAGTTTTTATCCATTGTCAAATCAAAGAAGCAGATGGATTGAATATGACCGGGAAAAAATCTGCATATATTATTCTTCCTTTAAAGGATTTGGGGCAAGTCTGAGTGTCTGACAACAATGCCACAGGCAGGTCGCCCAGCTATGTAAGGATTCTCCACTTAGTTCCTTGACAACATTGTTTGTTTATACTTTATATATATATATATATATATATATGTAACAATTCTGATTTTAGGATCTTTGTCCCAACTCAGCCCACACATATTGATTTGAGAATTATATTAAAAAACTACAACCATGCTTATTAAATCCGGCCCATAATTTAATTTAAAATTAAAAGATATTATCTTATACAAATTTTAATAGTTTGTTTGGAATTATGATAGATGTTTTTTTTTAAAAAAATATTTTTTGATATTATAACATCAAAACAATGTAGAAATATTTTAAAAAAATATTTTTTTATCTTATAACATCAAAACAATGTAGAAATATCAAAAAATATTTTTTTTCTAAAAAAAATACTTTTAAATTGTATCTGTAAAACACAGCCCTAAGAAAAACAATTTCTTTCCGGTGATAATCTAAAAAATGTAACTAGAGAATTTTGTGACAACCGTACCAATCCACGGGTGGATCGCCTATGATCTGTCCCCAAAAAAGTGACTCGCAACACTATCCTACATTTCGTGTCCTGACATGTACGGCCCACACAGCTATATAAATATCACTTATCCATGCTTGCAAGCCAGTACACCGTGGCACAGCTACGCCTACACAGCCCCACTTCCTTGACCTTCATACATGTACCAGCCATAGAAGAGAGTGACCGCTCCCTCCTCCCTATACTATATCCAATAGCATCTTTCACTCGAAACCCTATTTCTCACCCCTCTCTCTCTCTCCTCATAAATGGGCAGCCTCATCTTAGACGCTCTCAATGTCCGGGTTCAGGGCCAGGGCGAGAAAGTTCTGGTCTTTGCCCATGGAGTTGGCACGGACCAATCCGCCTGGCAGCGCATTCTCCCCTTTTTCACGCCATACTATCGTGTAGTTCTCTTTGATCTTGTTTGTGCTGGTAGTGTCAATCCTGATTATTTCAACTTTCGACGATGCACCAATCTGGAAGCTTATGTTGATGATCTGCTCAACATTCTTGACACCCTTGGCGTTGACCGGTGCTTTTATGTGGGGCACTCTGTTTCTGCTATGATCGGTATACTGGCATCCATTAGACGTCCGGAGCTCTTCAGCAAGCTGATTCTCATCGGAGCATCACCGAGGTAAGAACTTCATATATATACCCAATCACTAGCTGCTGTACTCATAAAGCTGTGTTCTTTTCTTATCCTTAGACAATGACTTGGTATTGTCGAGGGTGCTTGTGCCATATGCCAGCTAGCGGTTTATTTAAATTTAGCTGAGAAATCAGATCGGTTGACTGACCCAAGTTTTTTCTTGACATTTTACGCAATCAGGTTTCTGAACGATGAAGATTACCATGGAGGATTCGAGCAAGAGGAAATTGAGTCTGTTTTTGAAGCAATGGAGGCTAATTACGAGGCCTGGGTCAATGGTTTTGCACCATTAGCAGTGGGAGCTGATGTACCGGACGCTGTCAGAGAATTTACTCGGACCCTTTTCAACATGAGACCAGATATTACGTTATTTGTGTCGAGGACCGTTTTTAACAGTGATCTAAGAGGGATACTAGGCCTAGTCAAAGTACCATGCTGTATAATTCAGACATCGAAGGATGTGTCTGTCCCAGCATCAGTGGCCGAGTATTTGAAGAATCATTTGGGCGGCGAAAATACGGTGGAAACATTAAGAACTGAAGGGCATTTGCCCCATTTAAGTGCACCGGCGATGCTGGCACCGGTCATCAAGCGAGCCCTTTCCCGATGAGTGGTTTTTTCTTGTTCGTAGGTTGGAGGCGATGAATGGGCTGGGTGCTGCTGGTATAGCGCAGCAGTGAAGAGTGGGGTAAAATGTTGACGCCTGATGAATAATTTGTGGACGGTAGTCCTGAGATTCTTAAGAAAAGGATAAGGTTGGCCACGTGATAGTCACGTGATGATGTATGCTACTTTCTCTTCCTCTTTTTTTGTTTTTTTCTCTTGCCTTGTATCTTTGAATTGGACGAAAGCGAGTCGAAATGCAATTAATGCTTCTGCTTAGGGTGCTCTGAATTTTCCAAAGCAAGAAAAATCGCTGCTTATATGTGTGAATCTTTTACGAGGGTAACAATTCAGTGTTCGATGGCCAAGATCCAAATCATGAATGGCCCACCACTTGATTTGTCTTTAGCTAGAGAATTTTTCTATCGTCAATTAGCATGGAGTATAATTGTTGAACTCTTTGATTCGGAAGGTTGGTTTGAGAAATTTGGAATCTTGATTTTAACTCGAGAGTAAGATTTATAATCGAACAAACTCGAGAGTGATTTAAAATTTGGAATCTTGAGAATTTTTCTATCTCGATTGATTTCTATCATAATTAAATTAATTATGATTCGAGTGATTTTGTTGATTTAGAAAGAAGATATTACTATTTTAATAAGAAATAATTAACCTTATAATCCAATTCTTTTACATGACTCTTTTTTAGTGAAATCTAACAATTATGAAATGCATTTAATTTTTATTATTTCCCGACTCTCCATAACATCTCTGCTTGTCGATTTGAGATCGTAAGCCTCCTATTAGGGAGTTAAATTACTATTAGTTGTTGTTGTTTTTTAAAAAAATATAAAAAAATATATTTTATTTATTTTTTAAAATTATTTTTGATATCGGTACATAAAAAATCCCTTACGCGGAAATTATTTGAAAAAGTTAGAAATGAGTATGAAAATGTTATAAATAGCTTATATAAATAAAGAAAAAACCTTTTCCATGTCAAAAGAATGTGTGTTTTCTGTACATATAGAGTTAGTCGAGATGTACACGCCAAATATTCTATTAAAAAAAAAATTCGACAGATCTTCGCAGAATTTTCCAATAAAAAGAAAAGGCGAGGGGAACAAGACGGAAAGCATGGAACATGCACGCAAACAACGATAGGACGCCAGGCGTGGAAAAAGCATGCCAGCATTTTATGCTTCCATAAACTTTAGCAGATGCTAACTCATTCCTGCCTCACACTCGTGACTGTTCAAGATGGATGAGCTCCACATGTTGATTCGGAAAATTCAAATCTCATTATTTCATTTTTAATGCCGTTTCTTGACAAACGAGGTCTCCATTGACTGGACAAGATATTTATCTACTAAAATTCTAAATATTCAATTAGCTTAATTAAACATGATTAGATCAGCATTTGTTTTTTAAACTACTCCGATATTATTTATTTATTTATTTTGTTTTGAATAAAAGAGAGAGAGCCCAACAGGCTCTCTTGATGAGAATGTGATATCTTTCCCATCATGAGAATATGTTTTAGATAACTATCTTGTTTTGTTGTAGTTTTAGAATCGAATATTTTTATTTTAAAAAATAAAAATTAATTATTCGAGAAATATATTTAATTTTACGATTTTATCTTCGTCCCATTTACAAGACATGTTTCTTTTCTTTATATGTCCATAAATTATGTAGAATACCGATCGAATCCAATCCTATGAACATGTCTGATTTGAGATTAATAGGTTTAAATAGAAAAAAAATAACAATTTCCGGTTGTCTGTGGAAAAAAAAACAAGTGAATGGGGTCAAAATCTAAACCCAGGGAGATTATTTTAACCTTGAGCGGCAGGGAGGGAAGATTTTTTTTATTTTTTTATTGTTATTTCTTTCTCGGAATTATAACTCATTTTCTACATCTTGTTCATCCTAGAATTTAATAAGCCTTATCTTCTTCTTCTTTTCTTTTTTAATTTAAACGACACCTATTAATAAGATTGGTTTTTAACTCTCTACTGTAAAATATATATTTATTTATTTATTAAAAAAAAAGGTTTTCATCCGTTTGACTGCACAAGTACTAATTCTTCTCCATTATCTGACCTCTTTCCAAACGCAGATTTTGAGATGAAAATTGAAGTGGCTGTCTGCAAGTACTAGGGTCCGTTGTTGGGCCCACCGGATAGCCCAATGTAAACATGAAATAGGATGATTGGGCCTTTTTGCTAACAAGGGTAGGAAATAGTGTTGATGAGAAGATATCCAATGGTCTCGAAGCAGAAGGAAGCTTCAAATTATCAGCAGCCTGGTTCTCAACTTCTCATGGGCCCTGAAGCCACACCAAATCATAGGGCGGCACAGAACCCGGAACCCCGCGATGGAAAACTCATCTTTGTCTGTCTTCCGAAAGTTTACTTGGAAAAAACAAAAGTTTATAGAAAAGAAATCCAAAGGTTCATGCTTGGTCTCTTCCCTCCCCCCTAGTGATTTGTTAATTAATCCCTTTATTTTCAGCAAAATAATTAGTTAATATTTTATTTTGAAAATCTGATGTTAAGTTTTGATGTTTTAGTATTTGACTGCAGCTTGGTGTTTGTATTGGTTTTTAATTGAAAGTAAATTATTTTATTAAAACATTCTCCATTTGTAAAACTAGAAATGCACTTGAAAAGGGCGATTTTTATATATATTAGTCACAAGTAAATCCATTTTTAAAATTAAAAGTGCATTTGAAAAGGGTGATTTGTATATTTTATTTAAAAAAAATATTATCTACTCCTGTCCTTTATTTTCTTTTCCTTCTTTTTTTTTCTCCCGCGTTAAATTATTCTGATCTTTAATTAATGGCCATAATACCAAATAATTGTCATATGGGCACCAATTAATTTATTTCAGTAAATTGAATTTTTATATTTTATTGATATTAATGTTTGCGTCACTTTGTGTGCACCTCGACTAAATTCATGAAGCCTAAAATTAATAACCATGTAATCTCTATTAACTATTATATTAGCAGCTACATCATTTAAACCTAAAATGACTGGTAATAAACTTCTTAATTATAAGTTATTACCACTGGGCTACATTGAATGATTAATTAGCTGAGATACAGAGTAGATTGGACCTCACGTCAAGTGTTATGCAATTGAGATTTATAGTTTTCATGGGCCTACAACAGCCTGCTATCCATGACAGGTTTTGATCACCGAGGGGATGCTATTTAACATCCTGCAACGACCACGTTGTCGTATTTATTGTGCTCTGAGTTATTTCTTAAAATGATTTTTATTTATTTTTAATTTTAGTACAAAATATAGTAAAAAAAATTATTTTGAAACACTTTTTAATTTTATTTTATTTTTGATAAAAACGGGTTAAAGCTCTATGATAAACACTTATTTTCCTTGATCTTTCTCTGTATTTTTACTTGAAAATATAATAAAATATATTTTTTTTAATATTATCGTATCAGAATAATCCAAAAATATTTTATTAAAAATAAAATTAAAATCAGGTTCAATTTCCATATCAAACACTAAGGTAATGCTATAAAGTTAGGACCGGTTCAATGGGGTTAATCTAAGATTTAAACCGATTTAAGTTGAAGAAGAAAAACATGATTTTATTTAAAAATATATGTAAGAAATATTTAAGATTTTAAAAAAATATATCTTGGGAATTCTATTTTTGTTGTGAAGCGGTTCGAAGGAGTTTTAGAACCATGATTTTAGTATTGTCAACTACGATTATCTAGAATTAATAACGATTTATTTTTGCATTTGAAATGTGTTTTTAAGAAAAACAAATATTTTAAAATGATTTTGATATACTAATATTAAAAATAAAAAATAATCGGTTACACACAGCTATGGATAAATCTCCATCTACACTCAAGGTGTTGTCACGTGGCAACTGTTCCCTTTCACCAATCGACATGTTCCCACCACAGCTATGACCACGTTCTCAACGCCACGAATCCAGATTCAGTGTCCTGGAAAGAGTTAATAATAGATATCCTCCATTGATAAAAGACTGTTTATGAGTTCATTTTAAAAAAAAAAATTATTTATTATATTTTAAATGGTTTTTATATGTTTATGTTAAAAATAATTTTAGAATCGGTAATAAAAAAACAGTTTTATTTTGATATATTTTTAAATAAAAAATATTTTAGCAAATAATCTTTATCACAGACCCGACAAATATGAAGCCCTGGTTGATAAAAGAAAATAAATAAATGCTAGTAAAAATATAAGAATCCTGATATCCTTTTATATATTCGTTTGTGTTTGATTTTCTTTTCTTTTTTCCTTTCTACACGTTCGATTTGTTTAAATTACAGTGCTTTATTTGTTTTGGAAAGTCTTAAAACTACACTGTGATGAATTAATAAGTTTGATTTTTCAACTGAGTACTCATTTAAAAAAGTCAGAAATTGAGTGATAAATTCATATATTTGAGTCGAGTCTAAGTAAATATATATGCATCTAGCAAATTATTAAATCCTGTATTTCCAGAATTGTTAAATACAGAACCTCCACTCATTTACAAGTTCAATATTTTGATAAAATCATAGAGGATATTAATTTTTTTAAAAAAAAACTAAAATATATATTTTTAATATGTTTATGAATACTTTCTTAAAAAAAAAACATCTAACTATGTTTAAATCAATTTTGAAATCGGAATTTGTATTATAGCACGTGGTTGGATACCAAATTGCTCTTGTAGGATCTAGATTTTAACTCGTTTAAACTCTTTTAATTATATTTTATTCATGGTTTAATCATGTGAGTAGGTCGTCTTTTTAAAATAAATCCACTTCTTTGAATAAATTAACAGAACAAATTGATCTAAAATTGTTTTATTTCCCCTGACAATGTCCTCATCGACTTAGACATGCACCTTACCTCACCCACTGGCTCATAATTTATATATTAAACAGAGTCATGAACCTCTCTGATTGAGCAACAGAGGCTGTTCCCTCGACCGTGAAACTGCAAATAAAAAAATGGAACTCGAATAATATGCTCTTCCACTCAACATTAACAAATTGAATTTCTTACTGTGGTTTGCTGATGGCCCGAGCACTGGTTATGTTTCTTTTAAAACTAACGCATCAAAACAATTAAAATATAAAATAACTCGAAGCAAAAATAATTTTATTTATTTTTGTAAAATACAGTTTGTACGGCCACACCAAACAAACAGTTACTAAATATCTCCCGGAACAGTAGTTATATAAATAGCTAAAGCTGCCATGAAATCAGCCTGGAAAAGAACAGGATTGTTGACTCCTGTGCTCCCTTTATTTTCCCAGTCCATGTCAGCTCAAGCGTCGACATCAGCGAGGAAAATTGAACCTCTCGAGTTGGACAAATTTCTGGGTTAAGAATACAGCCCGAGGCATCTCTGCTTTTCTATTCGGTCGAATAAAAAAAGCTTCACCTCAGGTTCGGGTCCGTTTGTCCACGTACACAGTATGTAGTAAGACTGTGTTTCAAGTAAAAAACAAATTAAAAAATAATGTTTTTTTTTAATTCGAATACTAGCAAATCGAATAGAAGATAAACCAGCACCGAATATTAAAACAATATTTTTAAATGGTTTTGACCAGTTGATATTTATTAAAAAATATATTTTTATTTTTCTAAGTGCACTTAGCTTGAATAACATCAAATTAATTTCAAAAAATATATATTTTAACATACTGATATTAAAAAAGAAAATCAAGATAAGATAGGTTGGAAGGCATAAGACTAGACTAAACTTTCTAAATTAGGTAATAGTTACGCCTCATACCAACCAATAAACAGGAAGCTTGATGAAATGGAAAAGTGACCGGTTCAAGAAATTAACATCACTTGGAAGAATTTCAAGAAAGACATGATGGGGTTAATAGAAAATTCTGAAAAGAAAGAACAAGATGTCAGTATTGGCCATCAAGGCATCGAATACGGGACCCAGATAAAGACACCATGACCAGTGTGATCATAACTAAGGACTCGATGCTCACCATTTAACAAACAAAAAGATGCCTCCAGGATTTTAATCTTTTTATATTTTTAAAGAAATAGGATGGATTTAAATAAAAAAAAAGATGTTTTATATTTTATTATTTAAATAAAATATTTAAGTATTTACATTATTTTGATTTTCTTCGTATATTGAATTATAATCATTCAATTTAAATTTATTAGATGTAATATAGTGATTATATCCTCTTATAAATATATAGAAAATCCACACAAGTGATGATTTGATCTCCAAAATCAACTTTTATTTGAATATAAAGTTCTTTACGACTCTCGTCCACGAGTTTCTCGTGGAATGGTTCGATAGGAAGCACTAACGACTCTTCGAGAGTTTTCTCCCCCTCGACATGCTTGCTTCTGCTGCTACTTTAATCACACGTAACAATGGATTGTTATATTTTATTTTATTTTTTCAATCTTTACCCTCTTTTTTCTATATTTTTTTTTTTATCAATTTAGTGTTTAATGTTTCTTTCCTTGTTTAACATTCAAATCATGTAAATTTCATCATATACTCTCTCAATTTTATCCTCTAATTTATTTTACTAGTCAATCAAGTTATCTATAAACAAATATTATAATTTTATTTTTTCCTAATCAATTAAGTTATCTTTTGAATAAATCAAACTTATATAAAATAATTTAACTTGAGGATATGCAATAAGGTAAATCAAAATGTTTTTTTTCTTATCAAAATAATTTTATTTTCAAATGTAATAACAACATCAAATAATAACTCATAATCTAACTATATTTCGCCGTGCAAAAACAATTGATACAAAATTGATCCACCTCACACGAGACTGCAAACTAATCCCACTCTAAGCAAAATATTCAACGGTAAAGATCAAACAACAATATCAAAACCAGCAAAGGAAAACCCGAGTCTAGAACCAAACCCAGACCGCTAATCACATTTTTTTACAAGCTCTGAGTTGCTAAGATATTTACAGTTTGTTTTTTTCCTTTTAAAGCTATGCATTGTTTGATTGTATGATTACACTTGGGCATGTGGCTGGAACACTCATCCTGACACATCTGACGTTCTGCCAACGGCGGCGTTGCCGGATCTTGGTTGCCGCAGAAGATCTATTAATGTCTCCGCCTGTCCACAATCACCCCACACATACCGACACCGAAACCCATTAACAATAATGCAAAGAGTAAAAAAATAAAGACAATGACAGGCGGAATAATGTTTGTTTGATTGGAATAACGTGATTAATTTCAAAATGTAAATTAGAAACTCGGGACCTGATTAGGTAGAGTTTCATTTTAAATCAGTAATTTTATATCAATCCAGGTGATATCTGGTTATCTCGGAAAATTTTATATCAATCAGTGGGTTATATATATATATATATATATATATATAATCTTTCTTTTTTATCTAAATAAATAAAAAAAGTAAAATAAATAATAAAATCTCACTAGTTATTCCGTGAAGAACATAGAATTGATAGTCAGGTTAACTTCTGATTTTTATCTAAAATAATATTAATTTAATTAAAAAATCAATATAATAAAGTTAATTCACAAATGCAAGATTCGAATACCTAAACCAGATCTAATAGCTATATAAAAAAGCTCATAAAGTTAAATATTTTGATAACTATATAAAAAACTCATGAAGTCAAATATTTTGAGATAAATGACGGGAAAAAGTGAGCTAGGAGAAAATAAAAACCAATTTAATTCTACAGAAAAGAAGAGCGTAATTAAAGAAGTGACTGACGTGGCAAAATAATGATCGACTACCTTCAAAAAGATAACCACCAAAACGACATGGATTTCCAAAACAAGCATGCCACGTCAGTTGCAGCGGATGCAGCAGACACGAGGTCATGAACAACCGGAAATTTAGAATTAGTCTCACCTTCTGCTTGGCGCGATTGGTGCCGGACTGTGTTAAAGCCACCAACGGCGGAATCGCTCCTTCTCGAGTCACCATAGCTCGAAACACTAGATTATCTTCACAAATCTGCAACAATATCGACACCGCGATCTCCTTTTGCCTCTGAGACCCGACTTCAACAATTTCTACCAGAACTGGAATCCCTGCTTCCTCAACAACAGCGGTTTTAGCTTCAGGAACCGTAATCAACAGGCTCAAAACGAACGCTGACTTATCCACCATGTTAGACCCGAAATCAGCCATTAATTCCACTAGAGGTTTCATGATCCCAGCTTGGACGGCCCTGATTTTATTTTCCTTGACTGAGCATAACGAATACAGAGCAGTTGCTGCGTCTTTTTTCCCGCGAAATGCTCCGGTTGCGAGGAGGTTTATTAGCATTGGAATCGCTCCTGACCGGCCGATTGCGACTTTATTCTCTTCCATTTGTGATAAACGGAGTAGAGCGCACGCAGCGTTTTCTTTCGCCGTCGATGTACCGGTTTTCAAAGCCCTAACTAATGGTTTGATCGCGCCTGATGAAGCTATCAATTCTTTATTCTCGTCACAGAGTGATAGATTCAAAATCGCAGTGACGCCGTACTCTTGAAGCTGAGAATCAGACGATAAAATTAGCGAAATTAGGGGCTTGATTGCACCAGCTTTAGCGATTTTGAAGCGATCGCTTGGTTTGTTCTTGGCGAGGAGTCTGATCTCCATGGCTGCTTGTTTTTGCTCGTCAATCGAACAGGACTCTAGACCCGATACCAGCTGGCAAAGTAGATCATCGGAATTCTCAGCAGCGCAGGCTAGTAATAACCTTCGATTTTGAGACGACGCCGTTTGGAACTCCCCTGATCTGTCGCTGTTACAGTCGCTGAAAGCAGAGGAATCGTCATTAACACTCAATTCACTAAAGCTCCTCCCCATATACTCGAAACTCCCAGAATTCTCCTTCTCCATAGCTATAATTCTGGTTTATAAATTCCAGTTGGATGATGAGTGGGTCAGAAATGGATAACTGGGTTGGGTTGGGGGTGACTTGTGTTTGTCTGGGGACAGTGGAGAGAGTTGTATTATTTAAGAGAGGAGGGAAGGTTCTCATGAGCGCGGAAGAGATGATAACACCTGGACGAGCGGGTGGGCTGGCGGGCGGGCGTGGGTCCTTGGAAGGTGGGCTGACACGTGCATAGTATTGACCACACCAAATCGTAGTCAGGTCCGAGCATGTGCAAAGGATCGCTCTTTAAACGCGTGCATGGAAGGCTCTCTGTTCGATAAAGCTCTTCGGACGGTTTTTTTTGGTTGAAAATAAAGGTATCGCACGCAGTCCTGCTTTTTTTTGTAAGAATTTAATTTTTGTGAAGTTTACATTAATTTTTAGTGTATTTGGGATATTTAATTATGTTAATATCAGAAAACAAAATTTAAAAAATAATAATAAATACTTTAATATATTCTTAAAAAACCACTATCATTCTATTAAACAAGCCACTAAAATTAAGTTAGAATGCTTTTTTTTGGTTTGCTCTTTCTTTACATCTAGTCGTGGCTCTGTGTTGTATATGGTGTGATGTGGTCTATGTTTTCCTCCAGTAACGTGTTTAAAAATATTTGATTGAATCAGTAAGAAAAAAACTATAATTTATAATTGTTTTTTTAAATTACAGCTGCAAAAGCTATCATAAAATCAAATATATATATATATATATATATATATATATTTAAAATTGACATGAATATTGGTCATGAAATCTAGCTTGATGGTTTGATTTATGAATATTTATCAAAAATAAATTATGAAAAATATAAAAGCAGATCCATATCGTGAAATCATAAACATTGTCACCAAATCAACCGTGAACAATGACATCCTTGTTTCTTCCTCTAGCTTCTGAGGGGCAGAACCTCTCGGCCTCTGTCCACGAAATTAATTACTACTTGTATCTATAATAGTCCAAGAATACAAGTCCAAATACCCATATACACAAACAAAAGATTCAGAACAACAATTCAATGAATCGAGTTGAAAAATAAAATCGTTAAAGCAACTTCTCGGTCTTCTCTCGAGGTCAATGGACGTCGTTGCTGCTGTGTCTATGAACTCCAGAAAAAACATTTCTAAACAAAAAATTTATTTTTTCAAATCAACCTCAATCACCCAACATATCTTGTATCTCAGTGGCTGGTGAAGAGGATGTTGTCGTTTATGGGAAAAAACAAAAACAAAAACAAAAACAAAAAACAAAAGAAAAAGGAGAGGGCTAGCCGAAGGTGGAAGTAGTGTGTGATTGTTGTGGGACGGCTGAGACCTTAATTCTTTTGATGGGCTTCGACGATGAGACAAAGGTGCTGTTCACTCTTTTTTCAACCACTAATATATATATATATATATATATATATATTATTTTTAAAAAAAAAATAGAGATTGACAATGAACTTCTATTTTTTGAGAAAATAAATTAAAATAATCCAAGGTCGTAGGTCTCGACTTTTCATTTCAGTACCCTAGACACGCTGAATTATAAACTCGAGAGATGGGGCTTTTTTTTGGCCTTTTTCATGATTGAAATAATCCAAGGTCGTAGCTTTCCTTCTACAGCAGTGCCAGTCAACCACAAACTTTGATTTTGGACGCGGTATACCCTTTTACCAAAAATATTAAGATATTTGTTTTAATTTTTTAAAATATCTTTAATACCCTTTTTTAAAAATAATTTAATACCAAAAAAATTAAAATTTAATGAGAAATAGTTCAATCATAGATAGAATCAGACCCATCACTTGATTTTGATATCTTTGGCATTATTGTGATAGCCAATGTCAGGTAAAATATTTCTGAATACTGTTTTTTTTTTTAAAATAACTTAACGAGACTCAATTTTAGTGTTAGAAAATAAAATGAGAAAACTGGACCGGATAAAACAGAAAAAAATATAATGAATTGAAGACCAGTTCGATTAGTGAATGTTTATTACTATAGAGTATTGTATATTTTAAATACATAAAAATAATATTTTTGATATTAATATATAAAAATCATGAATTTAATATTTTCTTAAACCAATTTGTCTAACAGGACCACCACTGCTATTCCTGAGGGTTTTGTTCGCGCGCCTTTTCTTTATTTCTTTTTCTTGGGGCCCAAGAGCAAAAATATCGGAGGCTTGCAAGAAGAGGCCCGTTCTCGGCTTATCGCCCAATCCAAACAAAAATATAGTGTCTGGTGGGAGTAGTAGGTTCCAATAAACCCCGGTCTTCTCCCGTCAAAACCCTCTCGCATTTCCATTCTCCCTCCCCAAGTCGTTCCTCCCTCTCAGCAACCATGAGCAAGGGACCTGGACTTTTCTCCGACTTCGGCAAGAGAGCCAAAGGTAGATCTCCCTCCCCCCCTCTCTTTCTCTTTCAAATCAAGCTTCTTAGATTGTATTGGTTGCAGATTTGCTCAACAAGGACTACAGCTCCGACCAGAAGATAACAATCTCTTCTTCTAGTTTCTCTGGGGTGGTTCGTTTTCTCATCCCTTTGTAATCTTTTCTTTCACTTCCTTAACTCGGATGAACATTAGCAGTCTATTATTGTTTTTGTTCCTTGCTGCTTGGATCCAGCTCTGTGTGTTGCACGACTAATTTAGTTGCCCCAAGTTCTTGGATTTGCTTCTTTGATTAGAACCACGATTATTGTGCTGCGTTAATTGATGTTTAATCTCATCACATTCATTTTTTCTTAAGATCAATCTCATCAGAGTGTTACATGTGTAGTCATATGCTTGTCAGTGCTGTTGTGTACTGTTATGCTTGCTGTTCATTACAAGGCAGTAAATGTTTACGATTTGCTAAATCAGGCAAGGATAGGCAATGTTGTGAAATGAGTTGCAGGGACTATATATTGTCTGCTCTTCTAGCATGGCAACTTACTGATTACGGATGAAATTTGTAGGCTCGTTAAGAAACTTGATATGTCACGTTTTGGAGTAGCCAACTAGCTGTTTTTAAAAATAAAAGAAGTGTAAAATTTATTTTTCATAGATGAGCAACATTAGAATTTAAAGCACTTTTTTTTTCGTTTAAAAAACTCTTTGAAAAAAATATAGTTTTTATTCTTTGCTTCAAAATTATTTTTTGAGTGTTTTCATATCGTATTGACATGCTAATATCAATAATAAATTTTAAAAAATAAAAAAAATTATTTCGTTGCATTTCAAAGTAAAAGATATTCTGAAAAGTAACCGCTATCACAATACCAAACAAGCACAAGATTTTTTTTAAAAAGCACTTTGAAAAAAAATGAATATTTTTTCTTTGCTTCAAATTTATTTTTTTAGTGTTTTCATATCATCTTGACGTGGTGATGTTAAAAATGAATTTTAAAAATAAAAAAAAGATATTATTTCAATGTTTTTCAATTGAAAAACACTTTGAAAAGCAACCGCTATCACAATACCAAACGAGTTTTTTTAGTATCTAATGGATTGCTTGACTGGAAATAATGAGCAGAAAATATCTGTGAAATACAGATGACAGACACCAATATGTAGTTGTTTGTGTGCATAAAATGGATAAGGTATTCTGCAAATTGGTATACTGCCTTTTGTTTTCTTGCTGATGTATAGGATCATCTGATGGTTCCATGTCATCTGACCTTTTCCTCCATTGCAGGAGACAGAATGTTCTTTCAAATTAGCATTAGGCAAGTTCAAAAACCAACCTGGGAGTTATTCCAGAACGATATTTTTAGTAACATTTGCTTTCCCATCCATTTTCTTCTCAATGATTGCCTAAAGTCTGGTTGAAGATCTTTCTTTCCGAATCACATTCATGTTGGTGCCAACATCCGAATTAATAGTTTTACTTGTGTGTCTCCAAGGTGTTACCTTGATCGCATGGTTAGCGTTGCCAATGTTAAATGACACTCACTCTTTGGGAGTAAAAGAGCAATGATGTCATATCTTTTATCTTCAGGCTCTTACTTCAAATGTAGCCAATAAAGGAGGCCTGTCTTCTGGAGACGTGGGAGCACGTTACAAATACAAGAATGCTGAAGTTGATGTTAAACTGGAAACAGAATCAAATGTAACTCCCGCACCGTTTCTTTCCGAAATCCAAGTTTCACAATATCGTTTTTCTAACGATACTCTGTTTCATTTAACAGATCGTAACAACTCTCAGTGTCACAGATTTTCTGCCATCCACCAAAGCTATTGCTTCAATTAAACTGCCTGGTTACAACTCTGGCAAGGTCTAAAGTTTACCTAATTTATATTGGACGCAAACATAATCTCATGAATGGTTATTGCTTATTATTATTAAGCTGTCTGTTCTTTCCATCACAGCTTGAGGTGCAATATCTACATCAACATGCTAGTTTCACTGGAGCTTTGGGTCTGGACAAGTCTCCTGCTGTTGATTTTTCAGCAGCCATTGGTACTCCTAGCATTGCTTTTGGTGCAGAGGCAACCTATATAACAGCTTCTGGTGAATTTGCAAAGTACAACACCGGTGTGAGCTTGACAAAGCCAGATTCCAGTGCTTCTGTGATTCTGTAAGTCTCAATTTTAATGTTCATTAATAGCAAATAAGAATATTTTGAGATACACTTTGTGTGGAGAGAAATGAAGATGGGCAAATCACAAAAATCAAAATTGTTCCTATAAAGTAATCTTGTTCCCCAACATTTGACAGATTAAGAGAAATAAATTTCTCGGCCCTCTTTAATGACAGATTAATACTTAATGAAATGACTTTCACTTTCTTATCAATCTCTTACTATTCTTACAAGCTATATCTTGTACCTTGGGATTCAGATTTGTTACACCAAGATGCATCAGTACTCAATAGAGTGTTCAAGTATAAAATAGAAACACCACGAAACAATGGCAAGGATATCTTCAAGCTCGAAACAAGGCAACATCAGTGAAGTGTTTTCTTTTCTTTTGACAGGGCTGACAAAGGAGACTCGATAAGGTTTTCCTATTTACGTAACGTAAATCAGCTGTATGGAGGAGCTGTGGTGGGAGAGATGAGTCGCAGGTTCTCCACCAATGAGAACACATTAACTGTAGGATGTTCATATGTAGTTGATCCACAGACACTGCTGAAGGCAAAGCTCAACAACCATGGCAATCTGGGGGCTCTTGTACAACACGAGCTCATGCCCAAGTCCTTCCTGACAATTTCTGGCGCCTTTGACACCAAAGCCTTGCAGAATACTCCCAAGTTTGGGTTGGCACTGTCTCTTAAGCCTTGATCAGCCATTTTTGTTTAATGGTAGAAAGGATGCCCTCAATTTCTCTTGTAGAACCTTAAATTTTTTCTCCTCACTCTTCTGCCCTTTTGCATTCTAATAAACTACAGCTTTTGAAAACTACATTTGGATAGCTTATTTTGCTATAGAAAAAAAATCAGCTGCAGATTCTTTCCTCTGAAGTGTTACACTTTTTTAGGTAACTGGTTGAGTCTGTAGCCTTTTTTCTTTTTCATGCATCCTCTACCTTAAAGCTTAAGCGGTGGTTAAACCTAGCTTACTATTAACATTCTTAACATTAAAATAAAATAAAATTAAGGGGATTTTATTGTAACAAAACATTATTTATTGGAATAATATTTTTTCCTTTTTAATAAATATTTATTTCGAGGAGTTAAAATATGCTGTTACTAATCATTCAAGTTTCATTTGGATATTTAAAGTTGATTGTGTCGTATCAAATTAAGTTTTAAATGTTTTTTTTTAATTAAAAAAAAAGTATAAACAATAACTAGATGTTTTTTTTATATATTTTTTTAAAAAACTTAATCTGAGTCATCTCCCCAGTGTTCTGTTAGTGTAACCACTAAATGAAAATGAAGGTATCTCCATTTCAGAAGTCACCGAAGAAGTGGATAGTAAAATATATTCTGCTGTGATTTAACTATATCAATCCCTCATTATAGTAACGAGCTGGCTCCATCTTTCTATATTCCACCTAATCAAGTTGACCAGGAATAAAACATAGTAGAAGCCTGTGGATGGTTTGAATCATTCCTGTTAGATACTGACAGATTATACTCTTCCTCGACTCTCAAAGGGTTAAACGTATAGATTACGAACCAATCTCAACTACAATTCTAAGCAGACACTTGGTGCAGTTAGTTGTGGCTAAAACTGTCCGCGGAGGGACCATGGTGATCTGCTTCGGGATCGGGCATTTATAGGGCCTGTTTGGGAGAACGGTTGCGGTAGTTTTTCAAAATATTTTTCGTGCCAAAATACATCAAAATAATAGTTTTTTATTTTTATTTTTTACAAATCATTTTTGATATCAACACATCAAAATGATCTAAAAATATTAAAACATATTCATTTAAAATAAAAAATAATTAATTTTTTTTGAAAACAACGTTTGAAATGTTATCCCAGACGAGCACATAGTCATTATCGTATAGCTTTGAAAACGCACAAATTTGACCAATCCAGCAGCGGATTTAGCAGGCCGTTCCCTTAAAATTTGAGCCAGCTTCGTCTGATGCAATACTGTCATGGTCAATGTTTTGGTCATGATTATATATGTGTGTGTTATTATTGGGTGAGGTAAAGCTGCAAATCAGGCAATCAATCTGCATCGACTATTTATTTAAATAATTTTGTTTTATTTATTTTCTTACATCGATGCAATTAGATTTGAAATGAACGTGACCCGGACAATCAAATTTTATCAAATCATTGTCTAATTCAATTCAGCTTTAATTATCTTCAACTCTTGAGCTACTTGCTGAGTTTAACAAGAACGCACGCCAATATAATATCTTGTTTTGACTTCAACTTCTCTCCTTTACTTGATTTCTAATAATGCCTGGATAAGCGTCTCTAGCGATCTATCATTAAATTAGGCAGATTGAAATAAACTGCTCTCAAAATATATTTTTATACTCGCCCAAAAAAAAAACCCTTAAGTACCCATCTTAATTCTTAAATTAATAAATTTATTTTTTATATTAACTAGACTAAATCTAGAATTAACTTGATCATATGGTAATTTAATTTAATTCAACTTGATTTATATAATCTCTTAAGTCTTGAATTTATTGCCGAGCATGCACGCCAATATAATGTCTTGGTGTGACCTCAAGGCTCTCTCCTTTTCTCGCTTTTAATAATATGCCCGGATAAATGTGCCGAGAGGGATCTGTCATTAAATTAGGTGCTGTGGAATAGTAGTTTCAAAAATACAATCATCTGCTTCTTGGATGTCCGTGATTTTGGCAGATATAAAAAAAAAAATTCTAATGACTATGACAGGTTGTGTCTGCAGACTATGCACAGCGTTTCTTCTTTTATTACATGGGGTCCCGACAAAAAACCTCGTTGACAAAATGGTGCCGGACACGATTTTAAGGTTTTAAATCTTCCAATGGAGGCAGCTGCACCCGTTTACGCGCTATCCGTGAAGCTGATAGATTGAAAAAGAAACAAAAAAACGACAGATATTTGTACTTTTTCCTATTATCTAGATGTCTTCATCTTCAGAATTTTCCAAGGCGAGAAGGACAATCGCCAAAGCCAATAGCATCAGACATTTAAACAATAACTCAACATTTCAAGGTTGAATCGATGCCTGAAACCATCAACAAAACATTACAGAATAACTCAGCTCACGTTCCATTTTGATAACAAAATTAGCAGTTTTTAATGGAGGATTAGCCCGGGATCATCGTATCTGTTAAATTTGATCAGATCCAATAAAAATATGAGGTTTGGAGTCTGATCTGAACCGGGTTTTTAACAGGAAGGATAACCCAGTGCTTCAAATATGGACAGAAAATGCCATGGCCGACCTTGACTGCTGCACGATGTCCAGTTATTATAATCTTATCTCACACAGGTGTTAACTATCCAATCCAAAAATCAGATTCCTGAACAGAAACAAGAACAAAATCCCAACAGAACAAATCTCATTGGCACGAAAACTATATTTACACACAAGCAGGATCTGACAAGTAACAAAAGAAAATACAGTTCCAAAAAGAAAAAAAAAAAGAAAAGAAAAAAAGCCTCACACAGAGACGAAGAAACACTCACATGAAATGCCTCAATCAAACAAGCGCATATAGCTCTGGAACAAAAGAAAACCACCTGAAGCCACAGCTCCACTTCTCAGGCAATGAAGGGCATTTAGGGAGCCAGTGCCACGTCCTCCTTGAAATCTTGTAATACAATATCTCTGGCCATGTATAGCAGCAAATACATATCATCCCCTCGTGCAAAAAGCAGTAAACACGCTCGTAATTGTGGTAAGAAACTGACAAAAACTTCTTACACATCATTTCCGGCAAACTTTCTACTTCAATCCAATCCCTTTTATCATCCAATTCCCACAATTTCATGCTTCTTGAAATCCCATTTCTCCCAACTCCACCAATCAAGTAGAGCTTCTTCTTACCATCGCTTACCAACCTAACAAATGTGAGGTCCCCTGGCAGTTCACTGTCTAATCTCTCCCACCTTCCGCTCTCCAAAGCAAAGCACACTATAGAAAATGGCTCTGAGGTGGTGAAATACAACGACCCATTAAAGAAAACGCCTTCTTGACGATAATTATCTCCTAAAATTGGCTCAAAACGATCGAACTTTTGCCAAGAGTGGACTTTTGAATCGTAAACAAAAACAGAATTTGAAGAGAACTTCGAACATAGCACAAAAATCTTGTACCCGGATGACACGGGCACGAATACAAATGACTCGAAAGTAAAAGGATGGGTTGGGAATTCCACAATCCTTGAAGATTTAGCCACGAAGTTGCACACAAGTAATGAGCATGAACTGGGAAGAGAGAAACAGATGAGCCCGTTAGATGATGAAAGAAGAGTACAAGATGGTGAGACATTAGAACCAGAACCAGGTAATAAAAGAGAGAGTGATAAAGTTAAGTTGCGCCAGGATCCAGCAATAGAATCATACAAAGGGAATTGCTGGTAAAACTGAGGGTGAGAAAGCAAGAGAAAAGAAGAGAAAGGAGAGCCGGAGGCTGTGTGTCTGGACATGAAAGAGCGAGAAAACATTAGAGACTTGAAATGCTTACAAGTTGATCTCAAATTTAAGAATGTTTTTAAAGGTAAGAAGGATAGAACAATCTCCAGTAGCTCCTCCGGTAGACGGCTCCAGATTGCTGGATCCATCTCTGGTAATCTTGATGGAGACTGTAGACTCTTTGGCATCATGGGTTGGTGTCAGATCTTCACCGGAGGTAGCTAGCACACTAATCCCGGCTTGTTTTTGTTGTTCTGGCCTTCTGAACTAAAACAGAGGGCTAAAGACAGATATACATAAGCAGGTTAGAGTGCTCCGAGGACTCAGTCAATGAGATCCCTCATTTTTAATTGTTTTTAATCCTATCCTTTTACAATATCTTTGCTCACATCGTTACTCTCCTTGTCATCAACAACGTTATTCAACCATTAAATTTGAAATATAATATTTCATATTTGAAGAAATTCATAAAAAAATCCAAGTACTGATAAGAAGTATTTTTTTATTTTTATTTTATTTACAAGTTAGATACCCTTCTCCCCACATCTCAACATGTAAGGCTGTTTTCGTGCCAGCATTCTCTTTAACAAAGTGAAAAATAAATAGATATTTTTTTATAATATGCCAACAAACATTTCTATGAGGAACACCTCCAGTCAAGCAAGGACAAAATCAAACTATCAATAAAGGCATAGGCCGAGAGTAGCGTTCCAAAAAACACTTGCGGTCTTATGAAAGAAAGCATACATTAGAAAAAGAATTTATTTTTTAACATGGAATTAAAAGCCTGTTAATATATATATATATATGCTCTATGTTCACAAGAAATGAATTATGTTACTTCAATGTGGAATAATAACTTTTTCAGTTTAAATTCTTCAACTTAAAATAAAAAGATGTTATCTTTATAATGTAGAATAAAAAAACTATTAAAATAGTTTTTTAAACTTTATTATTTATAAAATATATAACATATATTTACATGAACTGTGTCCTTAACTTTTACACGTGGAATATTAAAACTTCAATTTTTTTTTTGTTAAATCCAGGTTAACCAATGTGACCTGACCTGCCTCCCCGGGTTTAATAACTATGTGACTAGCTAGCAATATGGACCAGCGAACTATTATAAAGGCTGGATTAGGAAAATGCAAAAGTGAAGGACCTTATTAAGATAAACCAAAAGTATAGGGACTTCCAGAAGCTCATAGACTCGTCTTCTAGATGCGAGTGGCGTGTTCAATCAGTGGCTGCTATGGCAGGCAAGAAAGATATGGGTAAAAACCATAGACTCAAAACAGACCGGGATAAAATCCTTTGACTTGAGCTAATAATAGTCGTTGTTCTAATCAATTTGAAGAGCACTGGTAAAGGATTGGTTGAACCAACAAGAGGGTGTTAATTTTGCAGATAGAATTTGTCCTCTCTTTCATTACAGATTGATCATTTGTCCCTTCACTTTTCCTTTCCTTTTTTTATTTTTTATTATCATGTTTTAATACTTTTTATTTAATAATCAATAAAAATAATTAAAAAAAAAGGATAGAAGTGTGACGAAATTCAGTATTAGGAGAACCATCAACCCGGTTATGAATCTGGATACAGAAAAGCACCTGTTTTTTGACTATATTAACGAGGAGACTACTTGAAACTCTTACCAATCTTCATGGCCTTCCTTTTTCTCTCCTGAAATTGCAGCTGCCAAATGACCATATTCATATCTACGTGCTCCGACGTATAAAATCATGTCTACCATGTTTGACAATGCTACAGCCAGAGCCAAGGCCTCCGCGTACAGGTCAACAGGTTGACCTGCCGGCCAAGAACCCATAAAGAGGGTGTAAATTTCTACTGTCTCAACTTTTTCCTCAATTCATGTACAGTTTTTAACTCAGGAGTCAACATACAAAAGCCACGAAAGAATGTTCTAGCGAAACAAGATAAAAAGTCATTAAAGAAAGGTAAACTAGGGCACGTGTACATATTCTCTGCACGTGTAGAATACATGAAGGCCAGATATCCGGTACAAATTGATGCGGCAACAGATGTCAATCGCTCCAATTATCTTGATCCTCAGCTGGACTAGCATCCTGCATCAAATGCTTAATATCAATATAACCCCCATGATCTGATGCAATACTTGATAGTTTAATCTATGCAAACTAAATCAGTTCAGAAGGTCTACAACCTCGTTGGAAATCAATCTGGCCGGAGACCAAACTAGAATTTGTCTATCATTGCCACCTGTGTACAGTTCCTGGAACAATGAATCACCAATCAAATAGTTGCTGTTGTCATAATAAATGACCAGTGAAGTGTATTTCTTACATGTAAAATCCAACAAGATCCTGCAGCCTTTTATTGTACTCAGGAATGCAAGTTTTAATAGCAAGTGAGAAATCAGCTATGACTCTGTGTTTCCAGATTAAATTTTGTTTTTCTGTTTTTTAAGAGAGAGAGCTGCGCTACAGTCTTCTGCAGTCTATCACTGCCTTGTCGTTCTCCAATATAAGAAACCCCACTAAATTCTCTCCCTAGTCTCCTCTTGGCGTGTAATTTACATCTCGGAAAACTTGGAACGTGTAATGCTTAAACTACTCGTTTTGATTTCTGGATATCTGATATTCATGAATGCAGTGGGACGAAGGTTTCACGACTACGATTGCATGAGTAATCTAACCAGCAGCAGGTAATTAAGCTGATGAAGTGATAACTAGAAGAATCCTTGGGAAAATGTACAGGAATAGAATGGAACCTGATCTTGAGAACTAAACCAGCAACAGTTCACATACTCGTAATGGCCACGAAATGTCACACGCGTCCTACCCGACCAAATATCAAATGCCTAAAACATTCAATGGAATATATTAGGTTTCAATAAAGGGCAGTGTCTCATTCACATTCACAATTTAATAGAAAACATAAAGTGCACAAAGAATGTTTACTTTCACAGAGGTCATGCATGGAACAAACACGAGATTTGAATCCTGAGTTGTGGCTAACTGAATTGGCTTGCTAGTTTGTAAGCGTGCAGTTTCGAAGTTCACAAGAGTATTGCGGCCTGATTTGACATCCCACAACCTTATTCTTGAATCTGATCCTGCAATCCAGAAGCATCATGGAGAGAAAGACGGGGTCAAATAATAATTAAAGAGATAAAAGATGTCTTAACACATAAATGAAACAATAAGATACAACTTATAAGAGTGATTTGGTTATCAATATTAATAAAATCTCCAGCATGGGCAAAGGAACCTTAATTGATCCTTAATAACTCATTCGCAGATAAAAAATTAGTTTAATAATTTTGCAAATACTAAGATCACTTTCCAAAGAAACTTCTTCAATGACTTTCAAGAAGATGCATCATATTTTAGCTTATTGAGTCAATAGAAGCACCTTCTTCAACTACCCATCAAAACAAAAAGTGTTAAAATAATTTCAAAAACCAAGCGAGTAATTAGGTAATTGCACTTCTTAAAGTATATAATAAGTCAAGGAAGTCTTGAGGGGCAATATCACTCAATTCCCTGTTTTGGAAAACTTCTATTGGACGTATTATTAGCCCCATAAGTCTATATCTCCTACTTGCAGTATCATTATCCCTGGGTGGATCTTTCTCAATTTTCAAGCAGCCCATTGGAAGTACAAGTTATAACCAAATCTCATAATTATACCAACATATGCAAGCTACCTTATACTCAGCATGTAGAAGGTCAAATTTCATGTAAACTCACTTTTAAAATTAAACCAGATCACAAAATGGATTGTTATTAACTTTAGGTAAATAACACAACTCAACCTGCACTTAGAAGATACATGCCATCTTCAGTTGTTTTTAAAGCCCGTAACAGCACCATAATGTGCAGTGGCACGATCCTGACTTGACAGCATCCCTGGATGTAATCGTTGCTTGAGAGATCCCTTGGCTGGAATTTGACCAATAGGTGAATGCTTGATTCCATTCCCACTACCAGATTTCTTCTGAGGCAACCTTGGTTTTGCAGAGATAGTTTGGCCTTTAGATAGTGCCTTTGAGGTTGAAACCTGAGCCATAACACCCAGAGTACTGTTAACATATGAATAGGCAAAGTAATATTACTAAGGATTTCCTGTCGCAAACAATTCTTTATGGGTAGGGAAAAGGAGATGGAAAAAAAAGAAGAGAAAATGCTTCATCCACAATCAGAACACATGCAAGAATCACAACCCTGCATTGAGTTTTTTTGGTGGAGCGACATGAGTGTCCAGAACATATGGAAATAAATATTATTGAAGTTGAGTGGAGGTTATTGGCAGCATGAAAAAAACTTTGTCAACTAAGGATTTGTTTTAGGATAATATAAAGAAGAGCACAAGAAAACAACCTTATTCACAGCAGATCGTGCAAGCAAAGGTGGCCGTCTGCCAAGCTGAGACTGGGACTGATCCAAAACAAGAAAACATCCAGCACGCCTGATATCCCAAAACCGTATGGCACCATCACATCCCCCAGTAACCAAAACCCATTCACTTGAAGTAGACCATTCCACTGTCATCACACCATCTGCCATCAAGGAAATAACAAAGAAGCACATAAATTCTGCACTATATAATCATATATATATATATAAACACCTGAATTCCTACAACTCGTATACTTAAAAAAAGAAGATAAATTACAAACCATAAACATACCACGATGACCGGATAGCGTATGCGCAAATGCCCCCGAAGCAATATCACAGAGTCGAACTTGAACATCTTCAGTTCCTGCAGCTATTAACATATGGGAAGTTGCCAACGGAGACATTGCAGTTCTATACACCTTTCCAGGCATTTTGAAATTCATAACCATCTATACCAACATCAAATACAGCAATTCAGAACCTCGTAATCATAACAAAAACAATCAAGCTCAAACGGGTGGCACTAGCACAGTATACCTGGGTGGAATTTGTATCCCAAACTTTAATATAATGATCATAAGAGCCGGTAACAAATAGGCCCGTGTCAATTGTATACCAAATAGCAGAAGATATGGCAAATTTATGACCATTTTGATGTTGCTTGTCAATAGTAATTAAAGACTTGTGCTTGGCAATAAGAGCTCCTTCTCCTCCCCCTTCAAAATCCGTGGCATGTTGGATATCAAAAACAGAAGCTGATGCATCTGATGCCCCAGATAATAAGTATCTCCCCTCTGTCAAATCAACCTGATTTTTCATTTATCAAAACAAAAACATGCTGCAGCAGCTTCCTCCAAAAATAACACTATATCATAAAAATTAATTGGTTTAAAAAAAGATAGAAATTTGGGTTTGGTAAGTACCTGAAGAGAGTTGATGGAGCCTCTGTGAGGGGAGACAACGTCTTTGTAATTGGAGAGTTGAAGATCAAAGATCCTGGAGGAACTGACCCGGTTCTTGAATGAATTGGGGCGGGTTTTGCCCGCTTCTCTGTCTCTGATTTCCCTCCACATTCTCGAAGCATATCTTCGGCCTCAAAAAGCACGGCCTTTCTTGTTTTCTACCTTCGAAGCTTCTCGCTTTATAATTTAGTTGATTCTTCGAAAAAAATAATGTCCCAGTTGCAAAGAGGAGGACAGAATATTACTCCTAATCCTAACTGATGGTTGTCCAAATCGTTGCTGAGCAGTATCGTGGCGTGGAGTTGTACTGAGTGGAAGGGAAGATTATCCAGTGGCTTGGTTTTGGACATGGAGTAGCCCAGTTGTAAAAATGGGCATCTACTTCGCTGTAGGCCTCGCTACGGTCGTTGCCTTTGAGGAGAGGTTATGGGGCGGCTACGGCTTTTATAGTCAATTCGATGTTTGGGCCTGTAAGAGCCCAGTAGGCCATTCAGTGGGCCTTTCTTGCTTGTAGGCCCTTAAACAGATTTCTGACTTGGAAAAGCTTCATGGGATGATAGAAACCATAGTTTGTCTCACCGGTACGAGATTCGGGTATCTGGGTTAATCTATGAGTAATTGAATTAACACAAATTAATTATTTTATTTTATCAAAAAAATATTATTTTAGTTTCTTTAAAAATTACCTGCTTTGACTCGCGCTCAATTTACGGGGTGTTTAGTACTACATTGCAAAAATATTTTTTTAAAAAAATTATTATTTTTTTTTGCTCAAATTTTTAAAAAAATAATGTTTTTAAATCAATTTCATATTGTAATATAGTAGTAATGTCAAAAATAATTTTAAAAAAATATATATATTTTAATGTATTCATAAATAAAAATCATTTAAAAATAACTTCAACCAAATTTCCAGATTTATTTATCAATCTGAATTTAACCATAGTTACGAAACATAACTTTAGTCAATCATGGATTGAGAGTTGATGCGTGGATTAACTGATCAACTCAACATTTGATTTTTTTAAAAAAAAATCAGCAAATAATTCTTCCACAAACAAGTCATCGCCCTCCAGGGTGACACTGCGTTTTCCCCATCGCCAGTAAAAACGTCAAGTCTATACCTTCCAAGTCTTAAGTCAGGCTTCACAATCTGTCCCAGTTAGGCATGAAAGAGGTTGGATGGTTAAATCAGCCATTAATGGTTGATTAAAGGTCGTTTGGATAAAGTGATTTTTATTTAAAAATATATTAAAATAATATTTTTAACGGTAGATTTTAAAGGTTGTTCGGATAAATTATTATTTGAGGTGACATAAGATGACGTGTGACCTGGGAGCGGACGAGGTGGACTTTTCCTTTTATTTATTTTTTATCTTTAAAAAATAAAGGACTCCCTCAGGGCCATGGCTCAGTTTTGACAGGGATTCCACGTAGCATAACAAAAGAAAAGGCATCGCAAACATCTGTGCCTCTGCTTCTCATCGGTACACTGAAGCTTATCGACAGGAGACAGGGAGACCACGTGATCTGTCTGCTCCTCTCTGAACTGGTCTGCCTTTTTATTTTGTCTCTCTAATCTCGTAATGTCACTGATCCAGAAGCTTTCCCACGAATCGTCTTCAAGATTTCTTTGATTCTTCAAACAATGGCAAGTGGCTTTCCGGCCATTTATGCGAAAATGTTTAAAGCCTGTCAAGGTACTCCGTGCATGGAGGTTTCTTTATGGACCATGTTTCTCGAATTACTGTATTTGCTGTTACACGCAGTAATGACTTGTTAGCTGTGCTCAGTAATCGAAATCTCCATGATATGGTGTTAGCTACTAAGCCATCCGGTCCTAGTTGATAAAAGAATTTAAAATTTATATAATAGATCACGAGTTTAAATTAAAAAATTAATTTATAATATTTCTGGTAAAAACTTAGAACAGTCAGGATTTTACTTGTTCAATTGAATATAGAATTTTCTTGAATTAAAAAAAAATACTTCAGCAGTTTAATTACAAATCTAATCTAAATCAAGCTCGAAATGTCAGAATTTGTAAATTACCTCTGCATCGTCTATTCCGATAATCCCTTGTCAATGGCTGCACTCGTCGAGTATTTGAAAACTAATCACCAGGTTTTGAATAAGATGAACATGATAACTTTGACCAGAGCTCGTAATCACTCGATCATGGAATACTAAAAACATGCTTTCACTAATCCGCCAATCATGTGCTTGATATTCGGATTAGTTCCCTGCCATTTTCTTGAGCACCGTGGAGATGCTGCTGTGATTACCGGCTAGCTTTGAATTTTGGGGCAAGATAATGCTCCAGAAATCAGTCAAAAAGGTGACACACTGATTAAAATAGTGGATTTGTATAGCATGACCTGTTTGAGAGAGCGATTGCAGTAGTTTTTCAAAGTATTTTTAGTGCTGAAATATATTAAAATGATATGTTTTTATTTTTTAAAAATTATTTTTAACATCAACACATCAAAATAATTCAAAAATACCAAAATATATTCATTTAAAATAAAGGGCTGTGTAAGTAGCTTGTTGCTTAGCTATAAAACTGAGTCGGGTCCATCGACGTCATTATTTGTGGCTTAGCAAAACCTCCAGTATGGAACAGTGAAGTGCAGACCACCTCCACCCACGAATCGATGATCCTTCCAAGATTATGACGACGGTGATGGTACTCTGACTGTAGGGTCATTAGTGGGTGGTTTTATTATTAATTAAAAAGATGACTTCTCGTTCAGTCGATGACAAGGAATAGTGTTCTGGCCCCGGTCATTATAGAAGCGCGCCAGCTATTTAACCACTGTTTATCACTGCATTAAATATTTTTTTAAATATATATATATATATATAATATATTAAAACTTTTTTTTTGTGTTTTTATATATTAAAGGAATTATAAATACATGTAAATCAGATAAAATAAGACTTATGTATGTTAATGAAATATAAAAAAAAACAAGATATTTATTTGGTTGTTC